>QANZ01033837.1:16247-38091 GCA_003254925.1 Chamaecrista fasciculata
TTTTTTTTTTTTCCAAAAAGTTTACCTATGTCCTGGATTGTTTTATGAGATAGATGAATGAAATAATAATAGATTAAGCTGATATATATATATACACACACACTAGGGGCTTTCCGTGCCCTAACAAGCACGGAAATATGTATGTAACGTTTGATTTGACATTTGTAGTTATTCAGTGATTAAATAGTATATTTCTATTATCCAATGAATAAATCGTTAGACGTGTGAAAATTAAAAGACCAAATAATAAGTTTTCACTTTCTTAAATCTCATCTACTACTTTCTCTCTCCCATTATCTATACACTTAGCCAATTATCAAATTTCACATGTTTATTTCTTATTTTTTTAATTCTTAATTTAATTATTTTTGACCAACCAAAAGCACCCTCACACATATAATATAGTACTAGGGGCTTTCCGTGTCCTAACGGGCACAGAAATATATATGTAATTTTTAATTTGACATTTGTAGTTATTTAGTGACTAAATAGTATATTTCTATTATTCAAGGACTAAGTCATTAGAAGTGTGAAAATTAAAAGACCAAATAATAAGTTTTCATTTTCTTAAATCTCATTTACTACTTGCTCTCTCTCATTATCTATATATACTTAGGCAATTATCAAGTTTTACATGTTCATTTCTTATTTTTTTAATTTTTAATTTAATTATTTTTGACCAACCAAAAACACCCTCACACATATAATATAGTATAGATAGATATGAATGAAAGTGGATTTTGCAAAGCCCATATTTACTTAATTTATGTATTTTGCTGAAAACTAGAGAACATAAGATTGCTTTCATTATTTTATGGAACATCTTTTTGTTTCCCTTTTGACAATATCATTAACAAAAATAATTTTTATTCTTCTGTTTTTGAAAAAAAAAAACTTAACAAAATGATCAGACAAGCCCTAAAATGTTTTCTTCTAATATTTTCAAAAGCACACTTTCTTATATAAATCGATATGGTGGATTTATTATTTAGGACTGCTAAATAAGTTTTCCTTGTAAAAATTGAATGAATATATATATTAAGAAATATTGTCTCATATTTCTAAAAAATTAAAAATAACTTGGCCTCTTAATTGGATAACGAAGAAAACAGAAAATTTAGGTCATGGATTATGTTTAATCAAATTAATGAGTTTGCTTGAATGTTATACGACTTGTATCAATTTCATTGTACCTAAGAAATCATCATCAAAAGCAATAAAGTATAGGGTATATATCATCATAGGATATTTAGATCCTTAGGTATACTTTAATTTCTGTTATGCATATATACTATTCCTTTAATTTTGTGAATCAAATGCATGCATTAATTATGCATACGTTGAACTGTTGAAATGGATGAGAGTGAAGACCTAGATACCTAGGCTTTGATTAATTTGTTTAACAGCAGAATTTAAAGCCACGTCAATGAGCAAGTGTATTTGGATTCATATAGGTGATGTCAAATGAGATCATATATATTCTCATACCCTCAAATACTTAAGCTGTTTGAATCAATGGATGGAGTTATATTATATATATATCATCAATCACAAGTTAAATCAAGAACAGAACTTGTGGTCATCATCAGTATTTATGGCTGGTTTCGCTAATTTGGGACCATCTCTAGCAGATTTAACCCAATTGGAGGGTCCTATGTGTCTCTCTTAACCTTCCTTTTTCAATTGTCTCGGAAAAGATAAATAGAGAACAAGCTATATATATATAGAGAGAGAGAGAGAGAGAACAAGGGCAAAAGAATAGTGAAAAAGTTGAGGGTACCTTTTACTTCTTAGAAATGCAAGTAGTGTGTATTTGAAGCTTTATTGCCCTTGTTTGCCTTTATCTGTGGGTCATAAATTAAATATGTAAAAACAATAACAACCAAAAATAAAAAATACAAATAAAACTGCCCAATAGCAAAATAGTACATGCAGTCCTTTTTACTGCCAACCCTATTCATCACATATTTATATATACACATCATGTTAGAAAATTTGTTGACTACACTACTGGTATATATATACACAATATGTTCTAGTTCTGATCTGAATAGTTGCATCTATATATGTAATTCTATGCATTAATGCGCACAAGAATTTCACTGTACTGTTTTGCATGTTTCTCTCCCAACTCTCTGTAGTGGAAGAATTCTGGAGTAGTAATTTGTATTGTGGAATTAGGATGAATGTGATATTTTGAATCAATATATAAATCTCCTTATTCAGAAAACAGTTAAAGGGTATATACTTATAATTAAATACCTGGTCAGTTGTACCATACATTTGAAAATAGATTATGGTTGACCTTTATCATATATATCATAGGGTAAAACATTGAGCAAAAGCACAGTCATATTTATATATATATACAATGCGTCCAAGATGTTTGGTTTTTTATCTCAGAGAGATTGTCATCTTTGTTCTATTCTATATGCTATGCTTCTATAGTTTATTATATATACTACTGTGTATTGAAACTTGAGCATATCTATATATATCTATATATACACACATATATAGATATACTTATACTCAAGGCATGTGATGCAGATCATTTGGAAGGAAGTTGGCAGTGGGCAGTAATCAGGGGAGGAGTACTAGTGGCTAGTAGATGTACAGGTATGTGCCTATGTGGTGGCAACAGGACAAACAATACCAGCTATATATATATGTTGAAAAAAATATATTCAAAAAAATTTATATTAATAATTAACTTAACTGTGAAAATATGCAAAGATAGAATAAGTTAGTGTGAATTGATCTGTGTAATACACTTGAAAACTTTGATTATTATTGTTGTTGTTGACTGAATTATATTACTTTTATAAGTTTTAACAACTAAAGTAACATAAACTAAATTGTTAAGAATTGAAGTATGAAGATGTAGTATATGTAAATTGAAGTTGAGATAAGTGTAAAGACTAAAGAGTTAGAAAATGGTGAAAAGCGATGCAAAGGGATAATGGTTGATGGGAAAGAGCTTTGGGCCTAATGCACGATACCTGTTGGTCGGTTAGGTAGCAACCCCTGCCTTCTCCTTCTTCATTGGACCCATCTCCTTCCCTTAGATTCCCTTTCCTCTCTCTCTCTCTCTTTCTTTCTCTCTCATGCACAAACACACTCACACAGGCACAATCCATTTTGAACTTAAAGTCATATATGGCCAACTCATTTCTCTTTTTTCTCAAGTAACCTCTTTTCCTTCACAAATTAAATAAATAATAACATATACACACCATGAAGAATAAAGAAGATAAAACATATCTTACCACACAGGACACCCTCTGATTTTCACCCCCCTTCTCTTCAAATCTGATAGATGATGGCTTCTTTGTTATGTACATATTAAATATCACTATATTAATTCCCTTTATTTTATTCTCTCTCATGAATTGAAGAGGACAGAATCATATATATATAATAATATGTGAATCTCCATTGCAATAATTAATGGGATCATGATCATGGAAGGGGTTTATATATATATATATAGTTTAATTAGTTTGCAATACATGCCAGTTCTTCTATGATTATATTTAAAGACAACTGTATTTGCTGAGGAAAACCCCACTACTTGTCTCCTAAGACACAAACTAAGTTCATCATTAGGAATATAATTACAAGTTTTGCATCTTCTTACACATGCACACACACTTCATTCGAATATATTGCAGAGAAGAACTTCGCTTTCTCCTCCACACTTTCTTCTTTTAATTTCTTTTATATATTTTTCCTTCATGTGTCATTTTACTTTCTAACTAATTTATTAGCTGCCGTTTTTTCTTTCTTTCTTTCTTTCAATTAACATTCTTAACGAACTGCTTTGCCTTTTCTTCTTTTAATATATATATATATATAATTCAAGTATCTCTTTACTTNCCTCCACTCCCCAACTTCAATTTTCTTTTCTAAATATTCACATGACATAAGAGTAAACTGGTAAGGTATAAAAGCCAACCTTCAAAACAATCTTCCCATGCTCTCTGCTGATTTAAGAAACACTTAGGTGTACTAGACTTATAATTAGTCTTCTTGGTTCTTCATTATATTCTCCCATGACATGCCTGTATGAGTATGATCTTTGAGCATCATCAATCTTCTAAGTTCTCACCACTCATCACCATGGCTATCATCATCATCTACTGAAGATATTTGTGATATATACATATATAGGCCAAGGAAAGACCGTACTGTGTATGAGATCATGGCCTTCTTCCCTGCAAATTTCATGCTTCAAACCCCTCACCCTGAAGACCATCATCATCATCATCATCCTCCTCCTTCTCTAAACTCACTCCTACCCTCATGTGCTCCTCAAGATTATCATCATGGTATTCTCTCTCTTTCTCTCACTAAAAAGCTAATTATCATGAATTATTATTGATGGGTTTGAATTTCAAATGTTAATAATGCTTGCTTTGCAGGGGGAGCTGCTTCTTTTTTAGGAAAGAGATGTATGTCATTTTCAGGAATTGAACTTGGAGGAGAAGAAGGTAATAATGGTGAGGAAGACTTGTCTGATGATGGGTCTCAGGCAGGGGAGAAGAAGAGGAGGCTTAACATGGAACAAGTGAAGACACTTGAGAAAAGCTTTGAACTTGGAAACAAGCTTGAGCCAGAGAGGAAAATGCAGCTGGCTAGGGCTCTTGGGTTGCAGCCTAGACAGATAGCCATATGGTTCCAGAACAGAAGGGCTAGGTGGAAGACCAAGCAGCTTGAGAAAGACTATGATGTTCTTAAAAGACAATTCGATGCTCTCAAGTCAGATAATGATGCTCTTCAAGTTCACAATCAAAAACTCCAGGCAGAGGTTAGTAAATAGTATGCTTTCTTTTTCTTTTCTTTTTTTTATCATTTCTTATTTTTCCATGTTCTGCTATATAGGATTTTTTACTATGATTGTTTTGGTTGTGTAATCATGATCTTCTTTACTAGAATACTGGTGCCTTTTTTGACTACTAGCTACTTCACAGCTTCATATACTTTAGAGCTTGTCACTTTTTATTTTCTTAACTTTTTTTTTACAAAAGCTGCTTTTCATCAGATTTCCACTCAGTGACATGTTTCTTCTCTTGCACAGTTTTCTGGGTTTAGGATCAAATTCAAACAAACAAACAAACAAAAAATCTGATAAATTTAAAATTGATCAGGGGTACTCGTCAAATGAGTATTTGTCAAATAACAAAGAATAATCAAGTTAATTAGAGATAGAGAGTAAGAATAATGAATAGAGTGAGTGTTAAGAGAAAATATGTAAACCTCATGTGAGGTAGTTATTGAAATATGTAATTAAGTCCTTTTATTACTGCTGCTGAAACTGGTGTATACATATATGTAGATATTGGCACTGAAGAGCAGAGATTCAACTGAATCCATCAACCTGAACAAAGAAACAGAGGGATCTTGCAGCAACAGAAGTGAGAACAGCTCAGAGATTAAGTTTGATATCACAAGAACAACAGCAGGAGGAGGTATTGATGATAGTCCTGATGATCTATCGACTCAACAAACCAGCATAACACAGCTCTTCCCATCATCTTCTGCTTCTGCTTCTGCAAGGCCTTCTTCAGGAGGAGGATCAATGGCTCATCAGCTCTTGCAAGCTTCAAATAGTTCAAGGCCTGATCAGAATAATGAGACCTTGAGCAATATGTTCTGTGGGATTGATGATCAATCTGGGTTTTGGCCATGGTTGGAGCACCAACATTTCAATTGAAATTGAAACACATGCATACATGATGGGATATATATCAGAGAGCTTGTTTAATTTCAATTTGAGATGTGTAGTTTTTCTTTTTCTTTTTTTCCATGGGTGAAATGAAATGGAATGAAATGAAATCAAGAGGGAGGGTGTCCATTAATTAATTTCCATATATATATACTTTATGATGATGAGTTCTTAATTACTTGAATCGAAATACAAGTAGAGATTTTNTGTAGTTTTTCTTTCTTTCTTTTTTTCCATGGGTGAAATGAAATGGAATGAAATGAAATCAAGAGGGAGGGTGTCCATTAATTAATTGCCATATATATATACTTTATGATGATGAGTTCTTAATTACTTGAATCGAAATACAAGTAGAGATTTTCTGGTGGTGGGGGGTTGAGGATTTTATGTGGAAGAATAAATTATGTGCTAGCTAGTCTCTTATTTTCTTGCTTTCTTTCTTTTGTAATTACTTTAAGTTAAACAAGTTTTCAATGGTTCTAATTAACCAATCCAGATATTCTCAGACAGTTAGACTCAAACCTCATGAGATTCTTCTATATATATAAATATGAATATCCTAATATTACTTTTAACACGAGTAAATTGTGTTTATATATCCTAATAAAAACAATATATAAAATAGAAAAGAAAAGATAAGGTTGGGTTAATGGGTAGAAAAGATTTCACCTAATTGTTCGAAGTAAATAATTTGCTTGGTTTCAATCAAAGGTTTGATAATTTGTACCGTGAAGCGGCAAATTAATTAAAGAAGATGGGTAGTGTAATGATAAAATGATAGATAGGAGGAAATGCACAGAGTGTGGTAAATATGTAGATATTTAATAGATATATATCCATATGAAGATGATGATATATATGAGTTTGAAAAATGAAGAAAGGGGAAATGAAGAAGGGAATCAAACTCAAATTCCAAGGGGAGAAAGAGGACAAGGAGATGGAAGGAAGAAAACAAAGAGAGTGGGAAAGGGTCAGTGTCATGAGAGTCACACTCACAGAAACAGAAGAAAAGAGAAGAGAAGAGAAATGAAGTTAAAGAGAAGAGGGTAGTTTAATTTAGCTTAGCTTGTGGTCATAGTCGTACCATACTACTTTTTGGCACTCACAACACAACACAAGTGCACTCATTTCAAGAGTGTGTGTGTTGTGTCATATATATATATATCTGTAATCTGTGAACTGTGAAGTGTCATAGGCGACTTTATAATATATAAATATGTGTAATGTGTGTGATTGTGATTTCACTCTCAACAGCCTCCACTCCTTGCTTACCATCTAACATGGAATTCAACATACATGTCCCTTTTCCTTTTCACAATTTATTATTTCACCCTCATCTGACTCATCTCTCTCTTTCTCTCTCTCTCATGAAATTTCACACAATATATATATATATCAAAGGTAAAATAAATTTTAAAATTATAAACAAAATCACAAAAGTCATAAATGAAAAAGCAATTGTATTATCCAACTTTAGATTATATTATCCATATTTTTAGATTTATCTAACTTTTTCCAATAAAGAGCTTTTATTTTCCCAATTGCGTTGATGTACAATGGTCAAATTTGCACTGAAAAGAAATCAATTTTATTTTTTATATATATAGTCAAATCCATGAATCAATTCATGAGTAGTGACTCTAGGTACGTCATAGAAAATTAAAGCTTTTAAGGATGCATGCAAAACAACAGTAAAAACTTTAAGCCAATTTTAATAGGGGATGTATGTAGAGATAGAGCACATACCTTTAGCTAATCATTTTTTAATTATTGGATTGGGTATGTTGGCAATAGTGAGTTTTACAGTATTATCCTATATATATAAGTTAACACGATTTCGGAGAGGTGGATAGTTTCAATCTCGAAATTAATAAAATACAGATTTTAAAGATTAAAAAAATTAAATCCAACATAAAATCTATCTCTCAAGAAAATTACTCATACAGGCTACTGTTATTCATATATATATATATGCAGAGATATCATGCATGCATCATTATTTGCATGCGAAAACTACTGTTATTCCAGCTTAATTAGGTGACTGAATTTGATATTCATTTGAATTTGCACCATATATTATATATGTAGCTACTGTTATTCAGATTCATTTCTTCAATCTTCTTATCTTTTTATATGTCTCTGTATCTTCGCCAAGTGGGGTCACGAATCTCACCACATATTTTAAGTCTATTCTTTCACTTCTCTCTAGCTGACTATTGCTATACGTCGTAATCAATTAACATTATGTTGTAGACTGTAGAGTGATTAAAGAATAGTTTTACTACTAACTTACAGACGCACACACAGACATATATTTATATACATTTACTATTTAATATTAAATGTTTAAATATACATTTAATATTTTTCCATTGAGTATAACTATGCCATATATTACGGATGATTTATTTTAATTATCTACTTATATTTATATATGTCCTTTCCTTATATTAAAAAATAAGAGGTATCAGATATTTATTATCATTGAATAATGCATTCTTGGCTAGTTATATTCGCATAAATAGAATATTCTGGTCTGTCTCAAGAAAGTTAAGAAATACACACACATATATATATGATATGATATATTGCGATCGAGTATTGAGAACTAAATTGCTGTTATTAATCTGCGGAAGTTTATATATATTCCAGTAGGATCTCAATAAGACAATAAATTAAAGTAAAGTAAATGGAACCAAAAGAATCAATTTTTTTTTTTCTGTAATAAACAATGCATGTGAGGAAATCTGCATAAGCTTGAAATATCCATCCATCCATTAATATATATTAAATTAATGTATTGCTTTGTTATGGGATCATGTGGACATGTTTAAAATATACTTACTATAAGGTGGCTGACAATTGTCGCATTTTGAAAACACTTCCAGAAGCCAACTATATATATATATATATATATATATGAATATGATATGATATGATGATCGAATCGTGAACGAAATTTCGTGAGATGGCAACATTAAAAATTTGTGGGAATCATAAAAGATTATTTATATTAGTGGCAACATGCATGTCTTATTGGTTCCAAATTGTACTCTAATTTCAAATTTTAGCATCCATTAATTTATGAATTCTGTCTAGTGTCAACGTCTATTTTAATTTTAAAATAAAAAGCTTTTAAGTAACTTTTTAACTAGTTTGTTACTGCACTATCATATATATATGTACTAGATTTTGAGGGAAGCCTTTATGGCTATATATATATTATTTATCCATAAAGTGAATCATGTGAAGTTTTAAGAATAAACTATTGATTTAGTACGTAATAGAAAATGATAAGTTTTACAAAGTAATCATTAAAATTAAATATAAACATATAAAATTTAATTTGGCCTATTAAAAGATGTAATTGTTACAATTAATTTAGTTTTTTTGTTAAAAATATCAAGGTCAAAAATCTCATTTTGGTCCCTAATGTTTATCCTAAGCTTCAGTTTGGTCTCTAATTTGTTTGGTTCTGTTTTGGTCCCTAATTACTAAAAGTAATCATATTTCTCTCGTTTTAAGTTTAAACATGACAAAATCATAAATAAGAGTTACTTTGATCAAACCCACTTTCAGAGTGTTATTTAACCTTAATTATTCGCCGAATGTTCCAACTAATAAACAGAGAAAAAAACTCACCAAGTGTAACCTATAACTTCAATTTCACCGTATTCAGGCTTAAAAAGAGAGAAATATAGTCAACTTCATGAAATGAATGGTTCACTGTTAGGCCCAATTTGACATTATTTAATAACCAACTCAATTATGCAGAGAAACAACACGCTATAAGAGTACCCATTTTTTTTGTTTTGATTTTGTTGCATTCAGATTTAAACTGAGAAAATGTATAATCATATTTAGTAGTTAAGAGTACCAAAACAAACCTTTTGAAAAACATTAAGAATAAAAACGAAATGAAAAAATATTAGGGACCGAAATGAAGTTTTGGTCAAATATTAATTAATATTATCAACGCAATAATGATTTTTTTCTTCATATTAATATTAGTAGATATGTCATACGTACACTTAACTTTTATCTATCTACTCTGAATTTCTCTATCTCCTTTTAATTTTCCCCACTAATTATCATATATAGAACGTTAACGTACTTAATTTAAAGATCGATCTTGTCCTGTTTGTCTAAATTTCATCTTACTTGGAGGTTGATATGCATGCATGTGCTACCACATTCTAATATTAATAGTCTAAGAAGTAAGAACGAACTACTTAAATAGAATTAGTTAGTCGTCTACAAATTAAAGTTTTAAATTGCAATTGCATTATATATAATACATATGTCGCGATTAACTAACAATAGTTGTTCTTTGTTAATAACCATGGCGTTGTTAATGAAATTTACTCATTGATTTATTTGAAAGTGAAAGTACGTGCATTATGATTAGGTCTATTTTAATTAGCTAACATGTTCTCATATGTATATATATTATTTATATGGTTGAACTTCTTTTTTAAAGGAAGAAGATATATATGTAATGAATTTGTTGTTGTTTGATGATGAGATGGGAGAAAAGTTTGTAATGTATATATATAGTGGCTGGTGCCCCCATGTGAGTGAAGTGGGTTCCAAGTTCCAACCAGCTTTTTATGATGCTATCATCATTGGTCTGCTACTTTTCACTCTCATCAATTTTTTTTTTTGTTTCCTGCTTTATTTTGTATTTCTCCACTTTTTCTACTTTATTTTCTTCCTTTGTTTTGCTGTTCTCTATCTCACAAACAAAGTTTAAATATGTCATGTATAAAATATATGTCATACCCTATAATATAAATATTTTATATATTTTTTTATTATATTTTTAATTTATTTATTTTAATTAACGGATATTGGGTATCGGATATCTGATATATTCAGTTTTTGAATTAGGATATCCTATTCTATATCCATTATTTTCGAATATTTCAAATATTTAAGGTACTCGTTGGATACCGGATATGATAGGATACGGATATTGGAAAGAATGAACGGATACAGATACAGGTAGTTATAAAATTTCGGATATCTTATCCCTTGTTCGAGATGGATTTAATAATATTCATTTTCTTGGGTGAAGGGTTACAAAGAAAAAGCCCAGATTTAGTAGCCCAATAAAAATAGTTGGGCCTTACTGATAACAGCCCATGAAATACAGTTAGCAGTAAAGAACCAGATACGTGGCCCAGTCATGGCCACAGATTTCGTTACTCCTCACCCGACACAGTTAGTTAGTGGGCCCCACCTTTCTCTTTGCACCAATAGGATTAGAGAAAAAACCCAAAAATAGAAAATATTCCTCAAATTTTCACTTCAAAGTTCAATGAAGTCCCTCCTTCCACTCATCGATTCTCCGTTTTCAAACGGATAAGCCAAAAGCCAATGGCTTCCTCGACCCCACTGTTCTCCCCTCCCTCCGCCGCAGTCGCCGTCGGCGCCGCCGTCACCCACCATTCTTACTCTAATTCCGTCTTCCCGATCTTCCTCTCGAAGCCGAACCACAAGTCCGTCCGGCGAATCACTCGTCTCCGCGTCTCGTCTCCGACCAACAACCCCGCCGCAACCACACCATCGGCCCCGAAAAAGCCCACCGGAGAAACCGTGTTTTTCGACGGTGGTCCCCACTACGGTGACCTCCTGGCGAACCTGGTTCTAGGGTTCACTCTGCTATGGTTGCCCTTGACTCTGGCGGCGGTTTCTAGGGCATTCAATTTGAGGTACAGGTTCACGAATCTGCGAGTGACGGTGATTTCGGGGCTGACGGGTGAAGAAAGAAGCGATTTCTCGTACAAGGTGATCAAGGACGTGCAGGTCGTGCCTCGATTCATCGGTGAGTGGGGTGACATTGTGATTACTCTCAAGGATGGGACTAAGGTCGATCTTCGTAGCGTCCCTAAGTTCAGAGAAATCGCCAAGTATTGTCTCGCTATGGCTGAGAAACCTGTCGAATTGAAGGAATCTGGGCCTAAAGGCTTCTAGAGTTTTTCAATTTCCCCCTAATTTAAGGGAAGTGTAAATTCTTGTTTTGCTTGATAATGCGATATATACTATATACAGTTTTCTTGGAGCCCCTAGTTCAAGTTAATTTGCTTGTTGTAGTGTCGTGTGTCTGAATTGGTTGCCAATGATATTTGATTATATGAGGTTGATGGACGATTTTTTCCAAATTGATTGAAATTGATGAGCAGAGAAGATATAGCAGAATGACTACTGTCTTCCCCTTGAGCTTTGCTTACATTACATGACCATATTCCAAGGAAGGATTTTGATTTTGAAATTGATACTTCCTTCTATAATGGCTTCCCCAAACTGCACTCCTTTAACATTAATTCTATTCTTCATTAATAACTGCAACTATAGCATGAATTATTATTGTAGCAACAACACTTTGATGGTACTGTGTTTTAGAATTTAGACTGTGAAGTAGAACAGAGTTGTGTACTTGTATTATATATAATACTCCCTAGATTGTGTATTCACCTAAAATCTGAAAGGCCTTTTCTTCCATTAGTCATTCTTAGTTTTGACATCTCTACGAGTTTTTCTAGGCATGATCACGAAGTATTCTTATTTGAGTTGAAAATTTTCATGACAAAAGTAATAAAAATATCTAACTGGTTCTTAGATTATAGAAAGTACTTTTGATTTAGCCTTGGGAAAATCATTCCAATCATCCCAAGTATCCTTGTGTGAATTATCACTGTGTGTTCATGAATGACTTTAGAGTACTTTTTCCATCCAAGGACATCACAAGTACTTTTGCTTTGGCCTTGGATGGAAAAAAGTACCCAACAATGATTTATGAACACACAGTGATACTGATAATTCACACACTAGTGTCAGATTGGAATGATTTATGTTATATTCAAGTTTTTTAATTTTTTTTTTTCGGATTTGAAACTCCTCAACCATGATCATATATCTAGCTAAAGTTTTGGTCATTGTTATTTGAGAAATCAATATAATATTGGAGTATGACACTATGAATAAAGTGAAATGAAATGGGGCTTTGAAATCTAGCATTTGTACTGGGCTTGGACTGTGTTATCTGTGTGGGCTTGATTTCGCTCCTTACAGTCTATTCTTGGTCATAACTCCATAATTAGGTCCAATTAGTGGAAAAATCCTTTATTGCAACGATGTATATTTAAATAATTAAATCTTATTCGAGAATTAGAGTGAATAAAGGATTTTAGTTTTCAATTGTTCGATTGTTCAAGTGTATTGAGATTTTCATTTTTATTTTGAAATGAGTTTGAAATATTCTTTTAGCAATTATACATATATCTCAAAATATCGTTTTAAGAGTTTGGATTCTCTAATTCCTCTAACGAATTGAAGTTTTAAGAGTTCGAGTTTCTGAATTATTCTCAATTTGTATTTATGAAACTGGTGCAACGAACTATTACGTACATCAGTTGTGATTAAAAATGATTAATTTGAAAATGTGATATATAGGGTAAATACTTGTGACACTCTAAAAGAGTAAAAGGACCCTACCCAAAAATTTCGAGCATAACAATATGACAGGAATTAAGTTTATGAAAATTTGAACTTTTAATTTTTTGACTTTTATTGTTGTCGGTGCCACATGTTGCGGTTGTTTCATTTTCTAAGGAAGATGTTCACCACAAGTGTTAAATTTGAAATGAGCTTATCCTTTGACAATTCCATCGACCCCATGACAATTACTTCATCTCTAATTTGATTTTTTTTAAAATATATATATATATATAAATGTCACTTTCTTTATATTGTGGTTATAATTTAGCACCCTTTTGGGGGTTAAATTTTCCAACCTTTAATGCACCCTTCTCACAAATCCCCTCTCAACTCATAAACCATAGTTTTTTTTTGGTTACTCAAGGTATTCTTTAGCCCGATAGGTTAAAAACTAATCCTTCACCTAACTGAGCTCCATGTAAGGGTTTGTCGATGACCAATTGGTTGTTGCATATACGGGAATCGAATTAAGTGACCTAGTGAGCTAACCACTAGACTAACCAAGCTTGGTTTCATAATCAATAGTTTAGTGTAATAGTTTAATATAGTAGTTGACGAGTTACACTCTAAATGAAATAATCCAAATTCAAATATTCATTTAAACTGTTACACAAACATAAAAAAAAAATCCATGGTTTACTTAAAAATAGAAGCCCCATATTTTAATTCCAAGTAAACAAAGCTCACTCAACCAGTAATATCAAACTCAATCAACTAAGTTTTTTTTTGTTGATATTAAATAGATAAATTAACCTATTTAATTCATGTTGGGTTGGATTACGGAGCTTTAAAATGAAGAAATTCTAAAATAACTATAGTTGATCTAAATTAGGATACTGAACCATTTAAGCAGACTTCTGAATGTGAAATCTCAGTCCTACATGTAAATTTGCCCAAATATAAAATCAGCCAACCTAATTAATTTTTCCCCATCTACTCCGAGTTTTCCTCTTGGATTTCAATACTGATGTGTCAAGGAGTGCTTGTTTTTAGCTTTAGGGTCCCATGATTTATAAAAAGATGAATTGCAGAGCCACACCCACCATCATTCAACATCATATATGTGAATGGCCTCTCTGTTCACCTCAGTTTCTGACAAATTTATGAAAGCCTTCTGTAAAAGGAGGCAATCATATATCATATCTACTATATATATATACTCTTGCCTTCTACTATTCAACCTAGTCTTTTTTTTCGGTCTCAAACTTCATGTAATGTAGCTAAAGCAGGTATACATTTATGTATTAACAAATTAGGTGGGGTTGGGTTGGAAAGAGACCACATGATTGTGTATATTGTCTTCTGATCAATCCTCAGACACATATCATTGTACCAGCATACATATATTATAATAAAAAAATTATCCTTAAGAACTAGTTTAATTCAATACTTGCTGTGTCTGAGTTTCTTAGAGGATATTTTTTAGAATTGACATATAAATTGGTCGTTAAGAGATACACAAGTTAATAATTTGATCTCTAAAAGTTTAACTCACACTCTTTAATATCTAAAAGTCATGAAACCAATACATTTTATTTTTTTTGTCCTTACAAGTCAGTCCTGAAAGAATAAGTTTAAGGGACCGAATTATATTATCTATATGACTTTTAAGGTTGAACTGTCAACTCGTGTATTTATTTTGTTTGGGATGAAGTTGTATGTTTTCTCATATTTTATACTTCAACTGGTTAGGACTTAGGATAGCTATATATATATATATGTATATCCCTAAAATATTTGGACTGAAAAACGCAGCAAGTTCCAGAGTTGGGTGTTCCTTTACTTTCTTCATCCTGAAGATACACACACTTGGGCAGTGCAAAAGAAAAAAGATACAAATAAAAATGGACAACCTCAAGTCACAAAAAGGGGCTGAAACTGGGGTTACTGCTTCATTGGAACTTTTGACTATATTCTTATCAGTCTTTGATTCTGGTTTTATATATATTCAATCCTCTCGGTCCTACAAAAGTTAGTAGACCAAACTAATAACTTGATATATAAATATGTCATTGGTGAATATTCTATTGAAATATATATATACACACACACATATCCATATTAAGTTTCTTTTACAATTTTTTTTTCATAAACTGAGTTTACTTGGAATTTTCTGGTATAACACATATATAGTTTAGTAACATGTTATTCCTCTGAGAAAAGGAAAAATAAGAAGAAAAAAAAACAAGGGGTGGTGTGACGTCAAATCATGGTTGAAGCAGAGGTTGCCACTATATACCCAATGAGGTGTTGTATAATTAAGCACCATCTTTATCCTACTAAAAGTATTGGGTTTAAGACTTCAGAATTCAGCTGTGTTAAATATTTAGTGGGTTTTTGTGGTCTTATGATGTTATCCAATTTTAATGGGATTAGTTTTTGTTTATATCGTTTAAAATGAATAGACAGGAGATACCATAGTTCATTATAAAAAAAAGATAATAAAGAGAATAATAGATAGATAGACCCATTAGTTTATATTTCTGTCAAAAGTTGTCCATCCTCATTTCCTCTTTGCCACTTTGCAGGTTATGCTATACTAAGTTTCATTAAAGATTCTAATATAATAAACACTTAACAGCTAAAATATACCCATGTTTTGTGTGGTTAAAGAATAGAGTCATCATGGGGTACGGTATTGAATACATGTATTTGACAGTGGTCAAAGTGTATTTGAACACTCATTTTTTTTATTTTTGGTGGTTGTTGTATTTCGCACCTATGCTTCTAAAGCTGAAACTTAAATTATTATTGGATTCCATTAATTTATAATTATAACAGTGTCTTTGGGCAACCCAATGAGATTAGATTTTAAGTAGTCTCAATCCTCATTTTTGAATTCAAAGGCACTCACCCATATAGGTAGGCGTCACCATCATCACTGAAATGCTATTGGAATTTGGAAAGAGTGTTGAACAAATATCAGTTAGTTTGAATATATATAACTCAAAAGTAGCTATTCAATGAGTGAACCAGCTCTATGATGGTTCTAATTAATTATAATTTGCAGAGGAATTTCTGGGAGTAATTGATGACTCCAAATTATTTGACCACCATGCACCCATCACAATGAGTACAAACTGCTCACTGCTCACAGTCACACACAAAGCAATTAATTTCCTGCAGAGAAGTTTTGGTATCCCTCAAAAACAAATTTAGAGTAACACATAAATTGATCCCTTAAAGATGCACGAGTTAACAACTTAATCCCTGAAAGTTTAAGTTACTCTCACTAATCTCTAAAAGTCAAGGCGCCTACAAGTTAATTAGTCCAACTAAGGGATTGCATTGTATTGCTTCTATGACTTTCAATGACTGAAGTGTGTAAATTAACTTTTCAAAGATAGAATTGTCAACTCATATATCTTTTAAAGATCAATTGTATGTTTAGGCATAAATTTATTAACTCAGTCTTGGAATTTAAGACACCGATGAATGACTGATATCACTATATCATATCAATTAAAATGTATGTATATGTATACATATATGGTTGTGAAGAAAGATGAAGGCTAGGTTGTGCAGTTAGTTTGTGGTGTGGAATTTGTTGAAATGAAGTAAATAATAATAGATGAGGAAGGAATGTGTGTTATATAAAAAGGGACAGAGAAAAAAGAAGGAAAGAGCAAAGGGGATACAAGGCATAGGATTCCCAAGAGAGAGCGTGGTGTGTGTAGCTATGAAAAGATGGAGAGAAAGTGAAGCATAGAGAAAATGGATCTGTGTGTTAAAATCTCAAAAGGTAGCTCTAATATCAAAAAGATGTTATGTAGGAATCCCAAGTAGAACAGCCACACAATATGAATATGATAATAGCATGACCTCCAAATTCTGTTCCACACGTGGGACCTTTCAGCTTCCACTTTTCTGTTTTTGGTTTATTTCGTTACAAAATTGAATGGAGAGAACAGAGAATGAGGGTTTTACTGTTTTTGTTTCTGTTGCTAAATTTAATTTCACTTGGTTTTGTCATCTCATCTCATCCTCAAAATAGAGGCAATAAGAATTGATATTTTATCTTTCATAAATAAAAAAATGTATGAATTGAAAAGTATAAATTTTTTAAAAAAAGCCTAATTCTGTTTAAAATAATTTTGATTGATTTCTTATAACTTAATTTTTTATGTCATTTTCTATATTTTTAAATATTTATATGTTAATCTTTAATATTTAAATTTATGGTAATACTATTTACTTAAAACTCAGCTAGCTAGAGGAACTAAATACAAAACTAATTTGTTGTATATATACTAACAGCGGTGATCAATACGTACTAGAGTATTTTATAATTAAACTACAAGAATTAATTGTAGGAACTGAATAATTAATTTTTGAAAATAAAATATATATACTTATAAATTAGACTTGGTCGAAAATATACACTTGACACTTAACACTTGACACTTATCTGTTGAGAAAGAAAACATAACTTTGGAATTAGTATAATCTTTAAAGTTGATAAGTAAAAGAGAGCATGGTTTTTTGTCTTTAAAAAGCTTTTGATGAATAAGCAATGGTCATGAAAGAAAGTGCAGTGTTTGTACTCTCAGTTTACTCTTAGTTGATGTTAAGTAATATATATATATATATATATGCTGCCATGCATAGTCATAATTCAAAAAAACCAAAGTTTGAAGGTATAGGGTAAAAGAAAAACACAGTGTCATTTCCAGTTTTCTTTTTGGACCATCTTGTCATATTCTATTGATAATTAATTAGTGCAGCTTGATTTAGCAAAAAGGCATATGTATATGATGATATTGATGAAGGAGCGCAAGAGCTTAACCAAATCTTAATACTGTCCTTCACAAAGATTTGAAGAAAGAGAGAAAAAAGTAGGGATTATTTGGGAAGTGATCATCTATTGAATGTCAAAAAGACAAAGCACAAACAACATGACAAAATAATATGTACTTAACCAAAAATTAAACACACTTAATTCATATATATATGTGTAAAGTTTCTCCATTGAAAAGGTAGTTTACCAAATAAAGTTGTCCCCAAACCGCATTGCTTTTTACTCTATGGTTTGCATATAAGATTATGATTTCTCACGAGTTTAAAATTTAACCCAAATCTTGACTACTAGATACTGTATTTAAAATTGATTTTATAATAACTTGAAAGCTTTTTTTCATTTATATATAAACAAAATTAATGAGAAATAAAATACAGAATCCTGTTCCTTAATTTGGCATTAAGTATATATATTGACTTTCGGTTTTCACGACCTTTTTGCAGTTTTTAATTTACGTTTTGTCACTTTAATTTCTCCAAATGGTTTTTGGTTGTTTTTTCATCATCAAACTAAAGAAAGTGTGTCCTCACCAAAAAAAAATAATAAAAAAGTGTGTAATTACTTAATTATCCTTTAAATCGAGGGAAAGTATAGATTAGTAATAATATCAAAATATAGCTTTCCTTATCTGGTGAAAGAGTTTTAATTAAGTTAGAACTTGTAGCATTTAGATAAAATTATTATTTTAATTTACACTGTCTTAGAACAAGTAAGGTTGATACGAGTATAAGCCCTTGGGAGAACCACACCTCAAAAGCTAGCTGTTGAAGTTGGAGAGCCCAAGGACTTATATAGTGCTTTACCTTCAGCTAACTACCCGATGTGGGACTCGTATCATTACATACCCCTTCGAAAGCCGACGTCCACGGCGACCCACACTATCGACACTGGTCCATTGATAGCCCTTTCCAATTTTGGCGGCTCCATACAACTTCCAGTATTCGGCACGGCGCATCGCACGTACCTTAATCCAGCCTATAGGTCGCCTCCTCCGTGTCGGTCGGCTCTCAATGAAAGCACCNGAGTAGTAATGGCGGCACTATCGTTAGGTGGGAGAGTTTGAGGTTGAAATTTCATACATTACTTGAAAAGTTTTTTTTTTTGTGTCAAAGTCCCTCTCTCATACAAATAAAGACTCAAACGGTGTGCCACTGCAGAATTAGCACCATTATAAGGAGTGTGCCACTGCAGAATACAATGGTGCTAATTTTTCTGCATCGACTCCTGCTGTCGCTAAGGTTTTATCAGACAAGCTGTTAGAAATATGGTATAGGCTTTGATAGTGTGATCACTGTCCTTAAGGAAATTAAGCCCCCACTATTCTTTTGCCGCTGGGTTTCATGGCAGATTTCCTCCAAAAGTTTACAAAGCCTGATATTATAGCTAGCAAAATTATAATATCTTTTGAACACAATATAGGAAGGAAAAGTTGAAGATGAGATCTCTTAGTTTTTTTTTTTCTGTTTGAGAGAAGAGATGCTATTTATCGAGGAAAAATTGAAGATGTACAACCTTTCAGATTCCTACACTCATATATTTTCATGTCCAACCTTAATGGTTGGTCATAACTTGTCATGATTCAACATTCATGATTTTTCAATAAATAGTTACGACCATCCATATATGAAGAGTTATGACCCTTCACATATGAGCCCTCTTCTCAACCCTTCAACTTATTGTTGTGAATATTTGTATTAATTAGGATATCAATTAGGATGTTGTGAATATTTGTATTAGTTGCTATCCAATCAATTCCTAATTGATATCCTAATTAATACAAATATTCACAACACTTATCTAATGTGAAACTTTAATTACTAACTATTTTCCAACACAAGCAAGGATAGAAACCCCACCATCAATTTTAGGGAGGGGACTATATATTTTGGATACATCATTTGTTGTAAGTTGTAAAAAGAAATTTTTACAAGAAGCAGATGCTTTTGTCTTCCTTTAGCAAAATTTATAGTGCTAACAGTAACTATCAAATTATATTCAATAGAGAGCTAAGCTTTTATCTAGAGCGTCGTTACCTTATTATTTGAAACGAAATGAATGGACTTGAGCTTCTGATAGTATAACATATAGTTCACTATGTAACTATTTTACAAATGGTTATTGTTATCTTAAGGGAATTAAATCCCATTTTAGATATTTATTTCTACCTATATATGTCAGTCATTATTCTCTTATTTGAATGCGTTTCAGTTCTAAATTGGAAGATTTGACATGTGTAGAATGTGGGTTGCATTATAAAGATATGAGATCAAATTACTCTCAACTTTTCACCTTTTGAGTTTCTCTTGTACTTTTTTTGTTTTAGAGAGAATGAGAGAATGGCTTTTTCACTTGTTTGCATTTACTCCATATTTTGGGGAAAAAAAAATAGGGAGGGCCACTTACTTCATTTTTTGTAAAATTTTTAAAATATGTAGATGCTTATATGAGATTATCACTAATTTGAGGGGGCCATGACTGTTAGGCGGAAGCGCAACCCACACAAGAAATAAAAGAAGAGGAAAACGGAGAAACGAACACAAAACTTTAACGTGGTTCGGTGCCTCAAGACCTACTCCACGGTCCCCCTCTAGGACAAACTTCACTATTTGTAATTTTTGCACGGAAAAATTACAAATCCTCCTCAATACAATTTTTGACCGGAAAATTGCAAACCATCTCTCAAAAATGACTCACAACTACCCAAACCCCAATACACCCATTAGATTTCTATGTAAGTTGTGGTGCCTTAGAAGCTCATATCTCACTCATATTTATACAAGCCTCACACCCGCTCAATGTTTTACCCAACCGATGTGGGACTTTCAATGACTAAGCCCAACAGTAACTTAGTAGATGCTGCTAGAAAAGTGAACTATATATATGGACCCAAAAATATATTAGATTTCACAAAGCAGCAAGTCATCATAATTACCTCATTGAATATTTGGATTCTATTTAATCATTCTCATTTTGCTTTTTGTTAGGAAAAAAAAGACCTTCACGTTTTCTTTCTATTGTTACTTTCTAGTTTCTATGTGTGTGTGTGTTCTGTTTTTCCTTCAAGTAATTTTTGCTTTCCTAATTTTAGGCAAAAGAGTGGGGACACGTACGTGGAGCGTCGTCCTAATTACTTAGGTGGTGGAGCGGCTTGACATAATGATTTTATATTTTTATGTTAAAAAAAGATTATATATATAATCAAAGACATAATGAGAAATTAGTATTGTTAAGTTGTGAAAAGATAGAGATTAAAAGAGACCCTACCACCACTTATCTAATCTAATTAACATCAATCTCTATGGGAACTTGGGCCTTTCCACCCCACCACCTCCATTAATTTTTATCTACATATCTAATTAATTATCTAATTTTGGGTTCAATTACTATATCTAAATATAGGGTGAGTTATTCTCCTTTTCTTTACATTTTTTTACAGCACAAAGAGACAAGGAGAAAGGTGTTAAAAAAAAAAAAGAGACAAGAAGAAATCGTAAATCCTACATATTTACTATTTCATAAGACTTACTTTTTTTTTTCTATTTAACTCCACAAGAAATGCATCAAATGATAAATGAAAAGTATCCAATCCCTCGGTCACACTAATGAATCTTCAATAATAAATTAACACTTTAAAAACTTATTTAATTTTGTTCTTCTAGATCGATATACTTTTGGTGTGTATATATATAATGAAATTATAATTAGGCTATATTTTCTACTATAATAATAATTTTTAAATCCAGCTTTACCAACAAATTATAACTTTATAATTATTTTAATTGCAAGATACTGAAAAACGATCATGAAGTAGTAAAAAA
>QANZ01033837.1:40499-118484 GCA_003254925.1 Chamaecrista fasciculata
TGCCAATCCCAATCACCTTATCTCCCCAAAAATTCAAAAACACACACACAATCATATATACATCACACAAATCTTCCCATTTCACCATTTTTCTCCCAAGAACATCACAATAAAAAAGACAAATAAAACAGAGGAGCAATTAATTTCAATGCAAAACAGAGTGTGTTGTGAGGCTTTGGTCATGTCTGGTTTTGGTTGGATCACGTACATGCTCATGCCTCCTTAAAACTCACCAAATTTCAAACATCCAACTTTGGTCATGTCATCTCTACATATATATATAGTAAAATATTCATACACTTGGATGACATTGGCAATTTGGCATACCATATATATATTGGAATAGGTATTGTTACTTGATAGAATTTATTTATCCATTTATTTGTTTATTTCATTGTGAATGTGATATTATCATTATATGTATATAAGGAACTTTATTTTTTATTTTTTGTTAGTCCACGCCACTATAATCCATGACCCATTAACACTGTCATGGATTTCAGCGTTCTATTCAAACTTCCCTTCATACCCGCGCACTAACACAACAATCCGTTGTTTTAACTTATTATTTTATTTCTTTCTTCTCTCTCTCTCTTCCCTTCTTTCTCTTACCAATATTTCTTGTGTGTGACCGTTTTAAAAAAAGTTAGAGAGAGAAGGGAGTATAGAATACAAATCAACAAAGTGAGAGACAGAGAGAGAGAGAGAGAGAGGAGGATCGATCAATCAATCTAGGCTCTAACTATAGGATGCTCTACAGTTGCTTGAAGTTGTTTTTGATTGATCTTTGAGCAGAATCTCAGACACAACATTCATAGCCGAGGTATTTGTCTGCTTCACCAGTTCGACCCTTTTTCAATTGGGGTGTCTCATTTGGATATTCCCAAGGGTTTTCAATCTTTAGATCTACAAAAAGTTTTCTGGGTTATCAATTGCGTACCAATACACATCACTAAAAAATACATAGGGAAAAACTGGTTCTGGTTAATCAATCACTCATGGTTTTAAAAAATACGATTTTGATCCAATCCCCATATACCCTTTTGTTGCTCCATTCGTGTATTCTTCATTGAAGCCCATTACATATCTTTTTTCTTTTCTTTTCTTTTCCCAAATTTTTTTTTGGTGCTATTTCTTTCCCCTAATTTGTGCATTGGATTGTGTTCTTATTTTTGTGCCTTTGATTACAGAGTATAGTGAGTGAGATCAAAAGTTAGGATCCGAGGTCATTTCCTTTGGAGGGTAATATGCAATTTTCACTCCAATAGCTTTTGGTAAGGTGGCTTTTGAGGATGGAATTTATGCTTATTACGGTTCTCGTTTTGAGAAAACGCAGCACAGTATCGGTGTAAAGGTGAATGAAAGAGAAAGAGACAAAGAAAGAAAGAAGGGTATACCCTTTTTTTTGCTCTTTTGTTTTGGGTCATAAAAATCATAAAGTTTTCATATTATTATAAAGGCAAGAGCATTTGGCTTTAGCATGCAAATTGGCTCCCCTAAAGGGAAGGAGCGTCTCACAGCATTAGAATAGAATAAACCCCTAAAAAAATATAACACACTATGCAAGATATGAAGAAGAATCAGCATCAGCATCAGCAAGAAAATGAAGAATCCAAGAAGAAGGAGCGTCACATTGTGTCTTGGACTCAAGAGGTCCTTCTTCTTTTGTTACTTTCTTATATTATATATTCCCTTATTATTTTCTTATTAATAGAGATATTCATCTTCTATCCCTATTGGGTGTTGCAGGAGGATGATATACTCAGAGAGCAGATTAGCATCCATGGAACTGAGAAGTACTGGTTTTATTATTCCTTTTGATGATTCTTCGTTTTTTGAGTTATTACTTGTGGACCTTGATGTTCTTGGATATGTAAAAGAACTAAGATTTTGACTGAAATTATTATATGCAGTTGGACAATTATTGCATCTAAGTTCAAGGATAAAACCACCAGACAGTGCAGGAGAAGGTGAAGTTTTATGAATTGATGTGTGTTTGTTTTGATCATGTTTCTGTTTTTACTCTGCTATTCCAATCTGATTCTGATGTTGAAGTAAACAATAAAATGAATCAGATGGTACACATACTTGAATTCTGATTTCAAGAAAGGAGGGTGGTCACCAGAGGAAGATATGCTTTTATGTGAGGTAAGCTGGTATTCTTCAGAAGCTTCATACATTTTCATTATACATCAGTTACTATCAGAAATTACCAATTATAGAAATCTATAAAATTACCAATTGCATCTCTTCAAAACCTTTCCCTTTTCATGCTATATTTTTGTTTTGTGCAGGCTCAAAAGATATTTGGCAACAGATGGACAGAAATAGCAAAGGTGGTTTCAGGCAGGTAAAAACCTCATTCTTTTAGTCTTTTATTTTATTTTATTTTTTTGAAAATTCCAGATATAATACAGTATTCTTGTTGTTAATAAGTATAAGTATTTTTTATGTAATGAATTCTACACAGAACGGATAACGCTGTCAAGAACCGCTTCTCCACACTGTGCAAAAAGAGAGCGAAATATGAAGCCTTGGCAAAAGAGAACAGCACATCACACACCAATTCAAATAACAAAAGAATTTTATTCCAACATGTTTGCAGTGCAGATGCAAGCTCAGAGGCTAAGAAGATAAGGTATGGGTATCAAATTATAGTCTACAAAAGGAGCAGTGAGGACATAGTAACATCTAAATTTTGATGCAATATAGGAGGGCCCACATCACTGATTCTGAAGAGAGGGTCAACTTTGGAAACAGATCACATAAACAATATGGAACAACAATTAGTCAGCAACCAAGAACACCCTTTGCAGTATTAGCGCAAAATTTCGATAACAACTTGTCGGACCAGCATCATGTCTGTGACCCCAAGTTCAGCAGCTATGGTACTGTCTCCAAAATTGAATTGTTGGTTATGGATGGATACACATGAAACCTGAAAACAAAAACAGTACACCATTAGTATATTCAAACTTTGGTCATTCTTGTATTTTCATGACTCTTGGTTTATACTGGTTTTGCAGCCCAGAATAACAAGACTCAAGGTTCATTCCTCAAAAAGGATGATCCAAAGATAACTATGTTGATGCAGCAAGCAGAGTTACTAAGTTCATTAGCAATAAAAGTTAATACAGAGAACATGGACCAGAGTCTTGAGGATGCATGGAAGGTGAGGGCCGATTTCTTTCAAGCTTGATGTAACTGAGTACTGATAATCTTATTTGCTTCTTCAAGAATTATCTTATAGGATCTTTCTCTATAAAGCCAAATTGGCAGAATTATAGCAACTTCAATTAAGTAAACCTATCTCTGAAAATCATGAAGACATGAAAGTCATTTAAATTTGTTGATCTTGGCTTTGAAAATTCTGAAATAGCTTCATTGTTTACCTCCTTACAATTTTATTGATATTGGAGGTATCAAGTTGATTATGTATTCCAACTCTTATAGTTAAGAGTCAAAAGTACCATCTAACTATAGAAAAAGTTGTGAGTCAGTGTTGGGCTGCTGGCTTTGAAGTCTAAAATAGCTTCGTAGATCAGTTTGCCAGTGCATAATCAATAAAAAATGCTTGATTTTATTCTACTAATCTCCAAAAGGTTAGTTATACTTCGCAAGTTGAGATCTAGAGGGCTTAGTTGTTAAACATATAAACATGAGAAATGTGATTGTTATTAAGCGACTTTAAGTTGTTAGGACTCAGGAGAATGTCATGGAATTGGAAAGGCTTTATTAATATCTTTAACACATTCATAAGTTTGAGTTAGACCAAGCATAGCCCCACCATACCTTGAGAAATTTGATTTAATCAGAAAAATAGGAGCTGTCAAGGATTGAGTCATAAAGGCTCCAACACTACGTCGATAACTATTTCATCCTTAAAGTTTAACCTGTTTATGAGAAGACCCCACAATAGCTTTATTAATATCTTGAATATCTTCTAATACTTATGAGTAATGATGCCAGGTTCTTCAAGAGTTTCTGAACAAAACAAAAAAATCAGATCTTCCCAAACACAAGATCCCAGATTTACAGCTTGCAGATCTTAAAAATATGATGGAGGACTTAAAAAGTGGTAACGAAAGAAGCCAGCCATGTTGGAGGTACCTAGTTTTTTGAAATTACAACTTCTTATAAGCTCAAGCTTCCTAGTATCTAATAGTTTCTGAATATGATTTAGGCAACCAGAGCTATATGAAGACTCTCCAGGAAGTTCTGAATACAGTACAGGATCCACTCTCCTGCCCCATTCAGCCGGAAATAATTTGGAACATTCACTGCATCCGGATATTGGAACTGAAAAGAAGTCTACCGAAATTGAAAATATAATAGGAGCTAGTGATTGTGACAAACAGATTGTGGATCAGGGTAAGCTAATCCTATCTCAATAAAAGGGTGAATGAAATATTGTTTTCTATGACATGGTAATATCCTAACATGAGTGAAGCAGGATTTCTAATAAGATATTTTATGTCTTTTCTATAGCAGATATCTTGCCAGCTTGTGGTGAACAGATAAACAAGGATGCCATTGTTTCTGCCTCATCAAGTACTGAGTTCGGTTCCCCTCTTCAGGTTACCCCTATCTTCAGATCCTTGGCTGCCGGAATTCCAAGCCCACAGTTTTCAGAAAGTGTAAGTTTCTTATGCACTTTATGCTTAGACACTTTTTAGGCCAACAGCAAGATTTCTATATTAGTAGTAACACTAGTACTAATTGGGGAGACAACTGAATACCTTAACAGTGGAATCAGCAATAGTATTAGTAGTTGCTGTTATATCTACTTTATCAGCTGAGGGACTTCTAAAATTCTGTCCTCTGTGTATAATGGTCATTTTCGGCCACAGTCCGAAATAGAGGTAGTAATAGTGGGATTTCTTCTGGGCAATTTATCAGTCATCATAACAGTAAGTGATGCAGTGAGCTTATCATGATTAGGGTGTTGGAATTGGTGTGTGATTTATACCTACTGGCTTAAAGGAGCCCGTACCAATTGATCATTATGTGTTATCATAATTTTAATATAATTACCACAAGAATATAAAAATTGCTTTATGCTAATAAGCTCATTTAACATTAGGGCCTGCTTAAGGATAGGAACTAGGATAAGTTCTCAGATAGAAAGTAATAGTTGAAGAGTATTGTGAATATATAATATAAAATGTAAAATTAAATTCACTGGTAAACTCGTACTGTGCTAGCATTAATTGTTGATACAATACTTAAAGCTCCACTCTTGGATTTTTTGGCTTAAAGATCCCTGTAGAAAAAATGTTAGCTTTTACTTTCAAATCCTAAAACTACATTCCTTTTCAGAAGAACCAACATTTACGAGGAAAACATCATGCTTTTTCCATATTTCAAGCAAATAAATCTTTTAATCATGTGCATATTCACCTAATCCCCAATCAATAACTATGAAAATGTAGTAGCCTGCATTTGTTTACATGTAAGACAATTTTAATCACTTTGTGTTATTATTTACTTATAACTTTATATAATACACACCTCTATTTTGTTTATTGGCTTTTCTAGCTCATTATTTGTGGATCACAAAATAACACAAGATGCATTTACCGAGTATATAAGAATATGGCATTATATTATGTGACTAGACTTTAGAGCATCCTTTTCTAGCTACTATTGTCACTTTCTTGTGTCATCCAAGTAATCTGAAGAACACAAATTTAGGGTAAGGAGGATTACTTGCATGGTAATTTACAGAGTAATGATTCAAAATGTTAAAATAAAGAAGTGTCATACTGTTCTAACCGCACTCCCAAATTTCATCCATCTACTACTTACATTTCTGAGCATCTGAGGTCATTACCTATTTTAATTTGAATCATTCACATGAAAAACACTATTCTTTTTTCATATCTGGACAAGTTCTTTCATTGTTTACCAGCATTTGAATGAAAGAAGATTATTCACCCTTGTATTATTTGTTTCACAGGAAAGGAACTTTCTGATGAAAACATTCGGAATGGATTCTCCATCCTTAAACCTAAGTGCCAAAGCTTCACAGCCACCACCCTGCAAAAGAGCTCTACTACAGAGTCTATAGCCAAATTCTATCATCCCTTCTCCTGATCTCCTGGAATCTAGCTTGCCAAGTTCTTTTCTGCCTGGCTCGAGACGAAATTCCTAAGATTGGAACCTTATTCAGCTAAATTTTTTTGCTAGGCATCCCATCCCTCTCCAAGAATGTTTTGGAACATTCTTGTGATCTTAAAGACACATCTAGACAGCCTTCTTGACAACTAGCACCAAAAAATCAGAGTGCTTAGTGTGTCATACTTTGGTGTCTTATATATTTAGATATGGTGTTCTGGATTTGTTTTTCTCCAATCCAGCTTTTGATCTTTGTTTTCCTTTTGTACAGTAATCCTGAGTGTATGTATACATGGCACATCGCCTGTCCTACTACTATATATGATGGATAGAAACAGAAATAGAAGAGAGAAAGAACCAACAAAAGAAAAAAAGAGTCAAGATGATTAACCAGTGGAAAAATTGGATTGTCTTTTTGTTGTTTTGGGTGTGCATAGGGTATAGAATAATTTTTTATTTTTATTTTTTAATTTTTTCCTTGTTGGGTCTGATTTTGATGTACTGATGAAACTTAACTATTATGGTTGGAGTGGAAATGCATATTGGTTTTGGTGTGCAGAAGCAGTGTTTGTTTCTCTTCTCTATTCTCTTTATCTCTAGTAACATCAAAAGAAGAAAACCAAATCCAGAAATGAGAAAACTTGAATCAAAACCACAGGAATCCCACATCAACCCTTTATTTTTTTAGCAACAAAAGTCTCATTTTTGGATTCCAGAAAGCAATATAAACGTAACCTTAAAAAGGGGGGAAGAATTACTTACAGAATATAATGTGCAGAGAAGCATACAGAACATAACTTCTCTCTTTCACTTCATAGTTGCAAACTTGCAATGAAGAGAGAATTGTGAAAGAAAGGAGGATGAAATTTGAGTAAGGAAGGTGATGATAAATGGTGGAAGACAGAAGAGTAACATAACATAATCATAATCATGAGAGATATTTGTAAAGAAAGGAGGGAATTACCTACAAAATAAAGCACATTCCTTTTGCATCATTACACTTTCTCGATTGAAGGTACACTTTGACTCATTTGACCTAACAAATTTTCCACTCTTTTCATTTTGATTCTATAAATATAATTGACTTTTTCCATAATGTCTTAGGAAATAAAAATAAAAAAAATAGATGAATTGAAATTCCTTATATCAGGTTTCTCCAATTATATTTTGATTAATATTCTTTTTTTATGATTAATATATTTAATATTTTTTTCAATCAACTTATTAAGTACATAATTGTTGTCACGTGTGATGTATTTATTAGAAAATCTTAAAAATAATTATCAAGTTAACGATATAATCAAAACATCATATTAAAATATATTATCAATTTAATTGAGGCCCACAGAATTTCAGACAAATGAGCTTGGACATCATCTCTTTTCCTTTTTTCTTCTGTTTTCCCCTCTTAATAATAATCATTGTCGGAGTGGAATTTGAACTTGGGATGTTAAAACAATCTGATACATTTCAAATTTCAAATAATCAAACCAGAAAGAAAAAATGATTTAGAACAAAAGGCGAACCCTCCATCTATCATAAGAACAAAAGGCGAACACCTCAATAATCTGGGAATGGTGATCACTTACACAACCAGATAAACAAAAAGTGCTCTAAACTTCATCTTTAATCTTTATATGTCTTGAAAAATTAAAAAGCTCAATTACATTTAACCAATATTCCTATGTATAATCTAAATCTAGCCCGTTGAACCTCTAGGTAAAATTCTATACCAAGAGAGCTGACATTTGATAGGTAAACGGGCTTAAGAAGCACTAATGATTAAAAATAAAATATTTTCTTAAGGTTTCTCTTCATGTGGCTTTCTTCTTCTTCTGCAATCTCTGCAACTTCTGCCACTTGAGGTATATCTGGTATGACAAGCCAGAGAATACCATTATAACACATCCCCATTGCTTTCTTGATAGGGGATTCCCACTCAATAGTGATGACACCACAATGCTAACAAACTTGCGAGTGGTGGTGATGGTGGTATTAGCCAAAGACCCAAATCGACTTATAGTCAAAAATATGAAATTCTGGCCCACTGCACCACAACAGCAATAGTAAAAAATATCCCAAGCTGCCTCTGGATGCTGTTTGCAGAAGCGAATCGCCTCGTATCCAATCCCACGGGGCCAGCCAAACATGTATATCAGATTGTATATGGTTCCCCACAGATTCATGCCCAACATAATACCCCAAGCACTTGTTTTTGGGTACCTGAGCAAAATAAAAGCAACAGTTCACTGAATAAATGTCATCATTTAAGATGAATTGCATCTAATCCGGGCCATTTTGGTTGCTCTTTTCCATTATTATATTGGATTTAGTTTACCTCTGGCGAGTGCATCTAACTGAATGCAACAAAAAAAGACTATAGCAGTAGTATTACTGGATATTCATTCAAAAATTCCTTTTTCCATTAAATTTCTAATTGGATTCTTTTGATTTATACTTCACGTAGTTTTGTTGTCTTCCAAGGGAGAAATGATTCCCATCCGAGGCCGTACTTCGATGAAATGGTTTGATTCACAGAAGAGATACTTAACATATTATTGTGAATTACGTCATGCATATTTTAAAACCACCAACATCTATTATCACTAAACAATCCAAATAAAGCCAAAATATCCATGACAACTGCCATGATATAATCGATAGTAAGATGAAAAACTATTTAAATGCAGTTTTGTATCAAAAGATAGAGGGTAGAACATTTAAGACTGGAAAGGCAATCGCAGGGTTGTGAATTTCATCATTTAGATGCAATCAGTCAGATTTGAATTGCTATATGCCAAATCAAAACAGGTAGAAGCATATTTTCTTTTACCTTGCTTTTAAAGAATCTTGAGTTGCATTTGTGAATCCATCAAAAGCAAGGTTCAGGAAACAAAGCCCATATCCAAGGGGAGCGTTAGGATGTGCCAGCTTGCTGGTAATCTTTGAGCTGGTCTGAATGAACACAAGATATAAGATGAGAAAGCCGAAAGCTAAGCTCGATTCATGGTAATCAAGATAAATTCCTATCCATCCTAGCCTTTTCTTTTTCTTCATACATGTTAAAAGGTTTTACTCTGTTTTTCTCAGTAGGTCTAGGTCCTAACCTTTAGAAGTGCAAATGTTGATACCCCTCCAGCTACAAGGAATGTACAAAGGTATTCTGGAAGAGTATATCTTATACCGTACACTAAAGTGCCCATGAGCATAACTGCAATCAGGTAAAGTGAATCATGTGTTAGATGCTGAAGATGAAAAATTCTGACATTTTAGGAGCAGTTTCACAATCCTGAAGTTAAATTCAAATAACTATCATAAAATGAACAAATCAGAACCATTGAGAAAGCACCTCCATTTCACAACCCGAAAATTCAGTGACCAAATAATGAATGAGAACATTTTCAAACCTCACTTGTTTGTAAAAGAAGAAAAGAAACATATAAAGGTAGGAGAGAAATCTAGATGGAACCAAAGCAATATAATATTGATTTATTGAAACACATGCATGACCATGAGAATTGATAAATGCAAAAGGTCTGTACTGAAGAGTATATTATCATATGACATGATTATCCAATGTGCAGGCAAAGTTCTGAATAGTTTCTGTTGATGGTTTAATAAGTTAGCAAAATAAAATTTGAGCACCAGTGACCTTTGTTTCCCCTAACAAGGACACCCAAAAAAAAAAACCCAAGGGATCAAGCGCATACTATTAGTTTATAATTCACTCCTAATTCTGAAGCAACTAAGAAAACAACTAAAAAATCAACTACTTGTCCTTGATTCTGAATCAAATGCAAGCTTTCTTTTGGGTACCAAGCACAATCGACTGACCTGGAATCATTTTCGAAGATTTTGCAAGGACCTGCAAGCAGTAAGAATAAAATCAGACTTTAAAACCAGATAACATTGACTATACTAATGAAGAAAATTATAAATGACATAATATTTATTATATGGCAGTTTGAATTAATGAATATTCTTAAGAAGACAGCTTTCCAAGAATAAAATTACACAGTTCATAACTCCAAAGGCAATAGAAAGAGTCATATTCGCATGTAAATGAAATGAATAGATAATCAACAGCTCCCAAAGATGACCAGCTGTTCCCTTTGGGTGAAAACTATGAATTCCCAAAAAGCATATTCTGAAAGAATCTGAAGAACCCAGAAAGAAAGAAGATATTGTAAAAGTAACATGCCTGAGCTGGGTAACTAATATACTTCAATGCTTCAATTCCCATAGCTGGACCAATTGTATTCGTAATGCCAGCACTCCAGTAAGCCCACCAAGGAGCACCACCAGAACTGCCACTGGACCATATCTTTATCACTGAGTAGCAAGCCAACAAATAAAACGCATTAAGGCCAAATCTACGAAAGTACACGTGGACAAACAAAATTGGATAGTTGGTATAGAAGCTTACTTATATAAGACCAGATTAAACACACTACATTTTGTGCCAAGTTTAGAAATGCAAGGTGTTCAAACCTCTGGCCATCTGGACCGAATCGCTTGGTCGACCTGAATAGAAGCATAAACATCACCACAACGGCATTGTACGAAACCATAGAAAAATGTCGGCGTTCAAATGATTTTTAGAGCAAAATACACATTTCATGTTGTAAACGAAAACAAGCCAATTCAAGGAGAGAACCATAGGAGATCCAAGAAAGAGACAGAACCAAATCGAGATTTCTACAACCAAACAAAAGGAAAATCGCAAAGTGAAAAGAATATATATATACTGACAGGGTTTCCTGAAGAAGGCCCTGGTAAATGTAAGCAGACCAAATCCCAGCGATGCAAAACGCCAAGAGTAACACACGGCGGAGTCCGGCGCCGTGAGCCTCCATCAAAGCCCCCGAAATGTGTCGCCGGTTTTTTCTACTGTCACAGTTATATTGCGTTGCGGAAACAAATCAAGAAATAGCAACAAATCCAAAATGGAAGGAAGTGGAAGATCGGAAAGCAGAAGCAAAAGAGAAGAGAGATGAGAGATGTTGAAAGTTGTAAGTGTAAACGACGAGATCAAGTCGTAATAAAGTGCCGAAGCGACAGCGTTTAAAGGAAGGAAGGGTCGAGTTACGCAGATTTTACACGTGGAGGTGTTTTATTGGAGGAGAGACTCCAGAGACGTTCCTGATTGGATGGAGTAACGCGGAACTCAATTTTTAGTGAGAATGAAGAAGGTTCGGTACAGTCGTTAACTCATTTCTCCATTTTGGGCTGTCCACTGGCCCAGGCCCAATAAACTTGTATTGAATCTGTTTTGAGATAGAGAAAGCTGATCCAAACGGGCCGTTTTTAACTTGATAAAATTAAATTTTATATTGGTGTTATGAATGTATAGTTTAAAAGCCAAAAGATAAAAAAGGAAGTGAAAATGATACATGAGAAAACAAAAGAGTAGCCTAGGATGCGAAAGAGGAAGGCAAAAACAAGTGTATTTCTCCGATGTTTCCGTCCTTGGAACACAAAGCTATTTGGCGGTATTAATTATATTATCTCTTGTTGCTTGTCTGCAGTGTTACCATGAATCATTTCACTCCATCCTTGGATTCTTCCTATATATATATGTTTCGTAATCCATATATATAATTAGTGGGATTGATAGAGAGGAATTAGAGGCAGTGATCGATGAGTGGTAATTAATAATGGGGAATTGCCTAAAGTCAGCGAAACCTGAGGAAGCCCAAAACACTACTCCACCCACTGCTTCTGCAGGTAAACCCCTCTCTCTCTCTCTCTTATTCTTAAATATCCATTTCCATTTTTTCTATTCTTCATCCACTGCTTCTCTTATATATATATGGCGCAGGAGCAGGAGGAGGTGGAAAAATTAGTAATAGTGATAGTGGTGGTAGTTCCAAATCAGGCGTTGCATCATCGTACAAGGAAAAACGGAACGGGTTGAGTATTGTTGTTCCGATGCCGAGGTCGGAGGAGGAGATATTGACGTCGTCACCGAATCTGAAGGCTTTCAGCTTCGTGGAGCTCAAGAATGCGACCAAGAAATTCAGCAGCGAGAATCTTCTGGGAGAAGGAGGATTTGGATATGTTTATAAGGGATGGATCCATCTCAACAATACTAATAATAATAATAAGTCTGCTGGATCTGCTTCTGCTATGGTGGTTGCTGTTAAGAAGCTTAAGCCTCAAGTTTTCCAAGCTCATAAGCAATGGCTCGTACGTGTCGTCCCCTCCCTCCCTCTTGTTATATTTAATAATTACTCCATATCTTTTTAATAATGGAGTTAAATGATTTCAGACAGAAGTGAACTATCTTGGTCAACTCCAGCATGAGAATCTGGTGAAACTGATTGGGTACTGCTTGGAGGGAGAGAACAGGCTTTTGGTGTATGAGTTCATGCCTAAAGGCAGCTTAGAAAACCATCTCTTCCGAAGTACGTATATATATATTAATGATGATGGAATTGTATATATATATGCATAATTAATGAATGAATGTTAATTGTACGTTAAATATATAGGAGGAGGTCAGCAGCCGCTGGCGTGGTGGATGAGAATGAAGGTGGCGATTGGTGCAGCGAGAGGACTCTCATTTCTCCACAACGCAAAATCGCAAGTCATATACCGCGATTTCAAACCTTCCAATATCCTCCTTGATGCGGTACTCTATTAATTATATTAATCATTTCATTATTAATATGTAACACCAAATAATTTGTTAATAATATAATACAGGATTGGAATGCTAAACTGTGTGATTTTGGATTAGCGAAAGGGGGTCCTAGCGGGGATGACACTCACGTCACCACCCAACCCATGGGAACTCAAGGATACGCCGCACCCGAATATGTTGCCACCGGTACTATATTGCTTGCTACATATATAATGCCAAATGCTCATTTTAGTCTATTGTTTTTCAAAATATTTAAATTAGTCTTAAATATTGGCAAAATATTTTATTTTGGTCAAATTTCTCTCGTCTTTCATTTCAAGTTCAAATGACTTGTTAAGAGGAACTTGTAGCTATGAACTCGTCGCATTCGAATTTGAAACGAGAGAGATATGATCAGTTTTACTTGTTTGAACATGAAACGAGCAGTCTATTTTTAAGACCGATTTGACCTTGTTTGTTGATGACCAAACTGAGATAGTGCTCTTTGAGAACAATAATAAGTAGCTCTAAACTCGTCACGTTTGAACATGAAACAAGCTATATTCAATAGTTTGGGACCAAAATGAAACATTTTGCCAACATTTAGGACCAATTTAAAGATTTTGAAGAAACATAATTTACCAAAATGAACATTAGGGCATACATTTAGGACCAAAATGAAGCTTTAACCTATATATAATTAGTTAATTAGAGTTATCTTCAATTATATATGAGTACAATACATTATGATGAGCTTTATAATTTGATTATATTGAAGCTTTGATGATATATATATGTAGGTCGACTAACGGCAAAGAGTGACGTGTATAGCTTTGGGGTAGTGATGTTGGAAATAATGAGTGGAAGAAGAGCGGTAGAGAAATCAAGAGGTGGTGTAGAACAGAACTTGGTAGAGTGGGCTAAACCATACCTCACCGATCAACGAAAGTTGTTTAGAATAATGGATACCAACCTTGGTGGTCGATACCCTCAACAAGCAGCTTTCATGGCTGCTCCTCTTGCCCTTCGTTGCCTTCATAATGAACCCAAGTCTAGACCTTCCATGCTTCAAGTCTTAGACACTCTCCACCACATTCAATCCCTCTCCCTCAACAGAAATAATATTAGTAACATTAATCATCACCATAATTATAATATATGACTACTGCGATATTAATTACATTAATTAATGAAAAGTACCTGCTCAAACGTATATTACTGAATTCCATGTTTGTATCTTGATATATAGTTGATGTTATGAAAGCAGAAAATCCCCCTCTTGCTGAAAAAATGTGAGTTGTGAGGTTGGCATCAAGTGGCACCGGGAGTTCCCCCAAACACTTCAGTACAGGACTACAAAATCTCCATCTAGAGCCCTTAATGAAGTGCTCAAGGGAACTCTAGGGGACACCTGAAATAATAATGTATATTACACCTTCTCTTTCTTTGTCTCTCTCTCAAACACCCTCATTATTATTAACTCATATGTATGATTTAATAATAATATATTTGTGTTCTTGTTGTGTTGCTGAGAAAATATATGCCAACACCTCTCCTATATATATAGTATATAGTGATTAGTGAGTGATATTTATTCTCTATATATCTCTTGTTTGTGATGAACCTGGACAGATGCATTGTCTAAATAAAATGGAAAATATAAGAAAGAATCTTTGTGTCAGAGTCGGATAGAAATAATGTTGCAGTACTCTGCAATCTGCTTGACTTTTTTAATTTCTTTTCNGTGTTCTTGTTGTGTTGCTGAGAAAATATATGCCAACACCTCTCCTATATATATATAGTATATAGTGATTAGTGAGTGATATTTATTCTCTATATATCTCTTGTTTGTGATGAACCTGGACAGATGCATTGTCTAAATAAGAAAGAATCTTTGTGTCAGAGTCAGATAGAAATAATGTTGCAGTACTCTGCAATCTGCTTGACTTTTTTAATTTCTTTTCTTCATTCACATGAACAATATTGTTTTGACATTAGCAAATTAATATATGATATATATTGATATGTCTTTGTCTTAGAATCTGGTATATATGCAAAGAGAATGTATACTAAATATACCAGGTGCTGGTCTCATCAGTTGAAAATTGATATATATGTTTTCATCACTAAGCCCAACGAAACGATCAGTTTGATCCTCACAAGTTATACAGTAATCGATCAATTCATATTTAAATTCTTGCCAGGAGAATTCTTCCTTAATTTAGAATGTTTGACGGATCCATCTTACTTAATAATATGCTAGTAAATGATCATATATATTGTTAGAAAATTTGTTTCAAAGTTTTTCTGTTAATAAATTTCAATGATCCTTTTTCATAAAGACGTAGAGCCCAGCATCCATCACCAATTTAAAAATTCTCAACCATTGGCATACTAGTACAGACGACTAAACTCAAACCACAAGAACTCAAAAATATATTTTTTTTTCCCCAAGGTATCCCCAGTCCGACCGACAAAGGACTAATTCTCCGCGGATCGGTACTTCATTTAAGGGTCTTCCGCTGGCCAATTAGTTACTGTATACACAGGATTCGAACCCCGACTTTGCTTAAGCGACCTAGTGAGTTCGACCACTAGGCCAATCAAGCTTGGTTACAGGAACTCAAAATTTAGCTTAATCGCCTTGGATATTATATATTATATATTGAATAAACTAACAATTCAATGTGTGCTTAAAAGATTATCAAATTGAAAATTTGATATTTGAAATATTGAAATAGAGTGAAAAAACCAAACAATATGCTTTTAGTCTTTTGATGGACAGCTTAAAAGATCTACTTGACTTTTTTCAAAGACTAAACTATGTATTTTAATTTTTCAAAAATTGAATTGTGAATTGTCAACTCAATGATTTTCCAGGGACTAAAATGTTAATTTACTTGTATATATATATCTTAATTATACTTTTATTTTATATGTGGTTTTGGCATTTCCTGCGCTAGTTTTATATATTTTTACAAGCACTAATTAATATATATACGGCCCGTTATTTCAAAGTGTACGAGGTTGAGGGGTAAAGGAAGAATTTCCATGACTATACAGTATACAGAGAGATGGTAAGACGAGACTAGAGATATATATTATATTCCTACACAAACTTTTAAATGAGATTCCTGAAGGCAACTACGGATTGCATCATGCATAACAGCCACAATCATGACCAAATACAAACCAATGACACAATTCGCGTACGTACGTGTGAATTAATTCGTTTACGTGGACTCTCCCAAATGGTCCATATATGAATGATATATCATATACATTATACAACCCCCTAGCTACCCTATAAATGTAGGGGTTATCCTCTGCCTTTCTTCACCAAATTCATGAATCAACTGATAGAGAGAGAGAGAGAGAGAGGATTATAGGTCAGGTTTCACCTTGAGTTCCCCGGAACACTTCACTGGGGTGTTATATGTTATATATATATATGAAAGTGATCATATATTTCCTACTGAAGTGTTTGGGGGAACTCTGGGTGCCATCTGACATTGTTTTTATTTTACCATTACAATTTCTCTCTTCGCTTTTGAGAATAAGGATGACAAATGAAGGATTTAATTTTAATTTGACATTTAACTTTCTGCAGTTATCTGTTTCAACATCCTAGCTTCTTTTTCTTTTTTTATATATATAGAAAATTTGACATATTAACTTTTCAAAATTTTGTTCAGATCATTACCTATTATACTAGTAATTAAGAAGTTTGTTTGCTTTGAAGCTAATTCTATAGTTTGCCTCAATTCATTGGCTCAAGATGTTTTTTTTTGTTACTCGTTTGATCTTTCGGAGTTTTGTCTTGACTAAAACTTGATGGGAGATGTTTAACAATAATAAATTAAAATTTTATATTGATTTTCTCTTGCATGAAGTCCCTGTTTCTTCTTCTGACTCCCATCCTTTTTTTTTCCCCTTTTTATAAAAATGACCCACTTCAAATGAGTCATATTATTGACTAGTTTCTAACATGTTTCAAAAGGTTTTGAGAGGCGTGTTAGTTGTTTCTCTCAGTATAATGTAATCATCTAAGGTTCGACGAAAACTATTCATTGGTTGTGTTGCGAGATATAGGACATATATATATTATCTTCTGCATCAACAAGCATTTATCAATCCATATCCTTTGCTGCGTATGGAAGGTTGGAGCTCAAATCTTTATCCAAAAACACAACATTGTCTACTGAAGGAAAAACGGTTTTTAGTGGCAAAATAAATTGTCACGGAAAGTATACTTTTAATTGTGACTTTTGTGCAGTATCTAATAAGAAAGTATCAATGATATAAAAATCTGACACTTGGTAATAAATTTCTTCAAATCGTCACCGGCCAAAAGGCTTGAATCAAGCATTTATCAGTCCAGTTTTTGTTTGGCCTGAATTTATCAGTCCATTGTGTATGTGTAAGATTAGAGTTCAAGTTTTGTCTAAAACAACAATGTCTATTACAAAAATTTAGGCTTATAGTGGCGGATAAAACTGTCACAAAAGGTAGACTTTTTAATAGACATTTCACTTTGATATTAAATATGAAAGTATAATCCTGGCCAAAAAAAAACATATGAAACTATAATATTCACATGAGTATAGTCCAGTAGTTTTTCATTTGGTCCCTTAATCAAGTGGTGTGAGTTTAAATTTCACCTTTGAGTATAGAAAATATTGTGTAATCAATCGTTTATCCTTAAGAAGATGATCCACAAAAATATATTTGAAAGTATCTTTTTGCCAAAAAAAAAATGAAATTATGACACGTCTAGTAATAATTTTCTGTAAACCGTCACCAAAAAGATTGTTCGTAGTGACATTTATGTCCTTATCATAATATTTGCAGTCCCAGCTTTTATTTAGTCGCCAACAAAAGCTATGAACGACAATAAATGTTATCAGCAAAAATTTTTCGGTTGCAACGAAGCGGAAGTCACTATAAAAAGTTTATTAGTAGCAACATTTCAATAAGTTCGGAGTGGTGAATTATTTTTGATGAAGACATTTTCTATCAACCCAAAGAGTAAAACTAAGAAATTTAAAAAATCAAAATTACAACAAAAAATAATAAAAGACTGAATTACAACTATCATAGAATAAGAGAATAAAATTGCACTCTGACCAATAATATTTTTATAACTATTTTTTTATAATTTTAAATTTTTAGAAAACTATTTAATTATATGCCCTTTTAGGCTTTTAGCAAATGAAAAAGGACTGACTAGCCTATGGGACCTTTTAACTGTACAAGGATCCTACACGTCTTCAACCGGCAATGAATCAGCAAAACAATGCCATATATAGTCATCAAATTCAAACCTGCAAAATCACCAAAGTCCTAATATAATAATATTGTTAACTACTAATATAAAGAGACATATTTATAAGATATATAAATGCAAAACTCATTAACATATATATTATATATAACAACTTATACTCTTTTTTTCTTTCATATGTTAGGCTTTGCCCCTATCTATTAATTTGAATTTAACCTGTGTTACACATTTGATTAGGCTTTGCCCCTATCTATTAATTTGAATTTAACCTGTGTTACACATTTGATTATGATAAGAAAGTCTTTCAATACAAAAAAAAATGTATTCACAAAAATTTAAAATTTATTTAAATGATATAGAATTACTTATCACACTCATCAGGCCACTGCTGCCTTGGTGTGTATATATGTATACACTTGGATCCCAAATAACAAAGAACAAAAATAAAAGATAGACTGCTATGCTTAATTTTTTTTGGCATTAAATGCTTATATATTGAAACAAAATAAAGTAACAAGAACACCAAAATTCTTAACTTGTACTTTTATGAACCACATAGGTATTAAAAGCTAAAATAGAAACCAAGAAGATGGGGGATTAACAATCCACCTTAAAAGACTTATCTTCAATTCTACATGTTTGACGAGCCAATCAACTGCTAAATTAGCTAACCTAACACACAGCTATGCTTAATCAACAAAGAGAAATCAATGAAAGTGAAGATATATATATAGAGAGAGAGAGATCAAATGGCACCAGGGGTTCCCCCAAACACTTCAGAGGAGGAGAGGGAATGAAGCCTTCCAAATTCAGTTTAGTTTTGAGAGTAAAGAGTCTCCGTTGAAGTGTTAGAGGGAACACTAGGCAACCTCTGATATACACATCCATCATGTGTGTCTTATAAGGTTTCATATATTCTACATATATATATATATACATCCATGTTGAGATGCACATGGTGGTTTTGGTTTTGTGTTATGATAAATGAATGGAAAAAAATGAACCTAGACGCTAAATTGATCTTCAGGGTTTTGGAGGGTACCAGAAGCCATGGTCTATCTGTACTTGCAGATTTCCAGTGCCCACATGCACTCTGCTCACCTTGTCCCCATCCATGCCTTTCACTTTGTTTTTTCTGTCGAAATTCTCTAGAGTTGTAGTTATATCTATATATCATGCTATAAACATTTTAATTTTTATAAATAGAATTTTGAGTTTAAATGTCGTTAAAATTAAAAAATTAAGGTAATTTTACTTTTGATATGACATTTCTAAATTTGAATAAATATTAATTTTTATTTAAAAAAGACAAAATATGGAAAGCATCTTGTGTTAGTCGTTTATCTTTAAGTGGAAGATTCACGGAGGAGAGATTAGTCATTGTTACCGACGGTAGATATTCTTGGTTTATACAAAAGAAGGTCAAAGAGTCATTTTGGTCTCAAATGTATATTCTAATGTTCATTTTGGTCTATTATGTTTCAAAATATTCAAATTGGTCTAAAATATTGACAAAATGTTTCATTTTGGTCCTAAATATTAGTAAAATGTTTCATTTTGGTCTCAAATTATTGAATTTGGTCATATATCTCTCGTCTCTCATTTCAAATTCAAAGAACTTGTTAAGATAAATTCTTCGTATTCGAATTTGAAACAAGAGATATGTGTTCAACTTTACTTATTTGACCATAAAACGAGCGGTCTATTTTTTGGATTGATTTGACCTCATTAGTTGACGACCACAACCGGATTGAGAAAGTATTATTTGAGAACAATACGTAACTGTAAACTCGTCGCATTTGAACTTGAAAAGAGTCATGTTCAATAGTTAGGACCAAAATGAAAGATTTTCCCAACAATTAGGACCAATTTGAACATTTTGAAACATAATAGACCTAAATAAACATTAGGGCATACATTTAGGACCAAAATGAATCTTTAACCAAAAAATAATAACAAAATTTTTTGTTTTGTAAATATAAATAATTTTTGGCTAAAGGGTCATTTTGGTCCTAAATGTATGCCCTTATGTTCATTTTGGTCCATTATGTTTCAAAATGTTCAAATTGGTCCTAAATGTTGGCAAAATGATTCATTTTGATCCTAAATGTTGGTAAAATGTTCCATTTTGGTTCCAAATTATTGAATTTGGTCATATTTTTCTCGTTTCTTATTTCAAATTCGAAAGACTTGTTAAGAGGAATTCATAGCTCTAAATTCGTCGCATTCGAATTTAAAATGAGAGAGATATGATCAATTTTGCTTGTTTGACTATGAAACGACTGGTCTACTTTTAGAACTGAATTGACCTCGTTTGCTGATGACCCCAACTAGATAGAGAAAGTACTCTTCGAGAACAATACGTAGCTCTAAACTCGTCACGATTTAACTTGAAACAAGCCATATTTAATAGTTTGGGATCAAAATGAAACATTTTGTAAACATTTAGGACCAATTTGAACATTTTGAAAAATAATGGACCAAAATGAACATTAGGACATACATTTAGGACCAAAATGACCCTTTAACCATAATTTTTGGCCAAAAAAATAAAACGGCGAAACTTTTGTTTTTGCGAAAATAGGCGTTATTAATTCACTTGGAATATACACATACATCTCTTTGACTTCAATTCGTGGATTCATTCTTTTCTTTTATGCATCTCAACATGATTCTCCACTATAAATAAATCCAATGCTTGGCATGTATCTTAATTCCTCCCAAATCTTCGTGTGTGGTGAACTAAAGGACTATGATTTCTACAACGAAGCGTAAGATTTTGGGGAACCCTAGCAAGTAAGTAGGGTTCAACCAAATTGGATAGATATAATGATCCAATTGAACTTCGTCTTTTCACAATTGATTATCGTATAATGTTAAAACGACAATTTGCATTAATTCTATATCTAAACCTCTGTTATGGATATATATATGATCATATGATGCCTTCCATATCTCTCTGTTTTCTGCTTCTTCTTTTTTTCCTGAATCCTGTGCCTGCCAAATGCTTGATGAAATGTCGCATGTGTCGAACAAGATTGTTAGGTGGCTTGTTTTTACAAAATCAGCAATTTATCTGATGGGAAAACTCAGTAATTTCGATGTGCTCATAAAATACCTTAAGCACCCCTTTGCCATGGTTTAATTCTTTAATTCTAGGACGTAAAGACAATTAAAGTAGCATTCTTTAGAATATAACTTAGAAGTCATTTGCTAACTGCAGAAGTAGGTAGAATTGAAGTTGCATTATTCAAATAAAGATAAATACCATATCCTTTTACGCTACTACAAAGATGATCTGTGAACTGGGTNAACTTTACTTATTTGACCATAAAACGAGCGGTCTATTTTTTGGATCGATTTGACCTCATTAGCTGACGACCACAACCGGATTGAGAAAGTATTATTTAATAACAATATGTAGCTCTAAACTCGTCGCATTTGAACTTGAAACGAGTCATGTTCAATAGTTAGGACCAAAATGAAACTTTTTCCAACAATTAGGACCAATTTGAACATTTTGAAACATAATAGACCAAAATAAACATTAGGGCATACATTTAGGACCAAAATGAATCTTTAACCAAAAAATAATAACAAAATTTTTTGTTTTTGTAAATATAAATAATTTTTGGCTAAAGGGTCATTTTGGTCCTAAATGTATGCCCTAATGTTCATTTTGGTCCATTATGTTTCAAAATGTTCAAATTGGTCCTAAATGTTGGCAAAATGATTCATTTTGGTCCTAAATGTTGGTAAAATGTTCCATTTTGGTCCCAAATTATTGAATTTGGTCATATTTTTCTCGTTTCTTATTTCAAATTCGAAAGACTTGTTAAGAGGAATTCATAGCTCTAAATTCGTCGCATTCGAATTTAGAACCGAATTGACCTCGTTTGTTGATGACCCCAACTAGATAGAGAAAGTACTCTTCGAGAACAATACGTAGCTCTAAACTCGTCGTGATTAAACTTGAAACAAGCCATATTCAATAGTTTGGGATCAAAATGGAACATTTTGTAAACATTTAGGACCAATTTGAACATTTTGAAACATAATGGACCAAAATGAACATTAGGACATACATTTAGGACCAAAATGACCCTTTAACCATAATTTTTTGCCAAAAAAATAAAACGGCGAAACTTTTGTTTTTGCGAAAGGCGTTATTTCACTTGGAATATACACATACATCTCGTTGACTTCAATTCGTGGATTCATTCTTTTCTTTTATGCATCTCAACATGATTCTCCACTATAAATAAATCCAATGCTTGGCATGTATCTTAATACCTCCCAAATGTTCGTGTGTGGTGAACTAAAGGACTATGATTTCTACAACGAAGCGTAAGATTTTGGGGAACCCTAGCAAGTAAGTAGGGTTCAACCAAATTGGATAGATATAATGATCCAATTGAACTTCGTCTTTTCACAATTGATTATCGTATAATGTTAAAACGACAATTTGCATTAATTCTATATCTAAACCTCTGTTATGGATATATATATGATCATATGATGCCTTCCATATCTCTCTGTTTTCTGCTTCTTCTTTTTTTCCTGAATCCTGTGCCTGCCAAATGCTTGATGAAATGTCGCATGTGTCGAACAAGATTGTTAGGTGGCTTGTTTTTACAAAATCAGCAATTTATCTGATGGGAAAACTCAGTAATTTCGATGTGCTCATAAAATACCTTAAGCACCCCTTTGCCATGGTTTAATTCTTTAATTCTAGGACGTAAAGACAATTAAAGTAGCATTCTTTAGAATATAACTTAGAAGTCATTTGCTAACTGCAGAAGTAGGTAGAATTGAAGTTGCATTATTCAAATAAAGATAAATACCATATCCTTTTACGCTACTACAAAGATGATCTGTGAACTGGGTGCATCAAATCAATCCCAGACAATGAACTCATATCAATCTTTAAACACTACCAAAGCTAATGCCATGTTAGTTATCTTCTCATTGGCATAAATTGCATTCTTCCCATCCATTACAAACAAAAAATCAGTTTGTTCAATAATGAAGCATGAGAATCTACAATGCAGCTCTAATCTTTAGTACAGGTCCTGTTGAAATACGGTGCTTTAAGAAGTGTTAGATTCCTAAGATCAGGAAATATGGGAAAAGAATGTGTTTGTGTTTGGCAATTTTTATAATTGGGAAGAGATCGGTGCTGATCAGTTTGTTGAAAGTGATCCCAAATATTGGAAATTAAACATTTATTATAACATAGTTGCATTCAGAGATGTTTGCCTATTTACCCCAGCCTTTATACATTTGATCAAACCTGCAATCACTAGTAGATAATATAATGCACATCAGTACATATATTATAATAACTGAACACCAAATGACAAAAGGCAGAGAAATAAGAATAAGAATTAAGTAATGAAGATCATATGACTAATGAAACGGTATTATATATGTTAAATCAAATGGTACCAGGGGTTCCCCCAAACACTTCAGAGGGAAGAGCTAGTTTTGAAATGTAGGCTTTCCCCATTGAAGTGTTCGAGGGAACACTAGGTGACATCTGATGTGTCTTAAGTAGGATCTATAGATAATGTTGTTCTGTGCATGATGAAGTTATGGGTAGCCAACCCCACTATTTATAGTGATGATCTTCTGCTCTTTCTTTGCACTAATTCGTAAGTTCATGGCAAGCAACGTAGTGATGGATGAACCTAGACGCAACATTGGTCTTTAGGATTTCGATTTCTCAATATAATAAAGGTACTAGCTACGTAAAATCGAGAGAATATATGGTGAGTGATCGAAGGCCGATTTCGAGTGGCCTCATGCTATTTTTATGGTATATGCTTTTGTTCACTTTCTTCAATGTTTTACCAAATATATCCTCTTCTCCTTTAACATTACACGAAATCAACACAAGTGCGTCTAAAATGGAATCTGGAATTTGAAAGTTGGCTCAACCTCTTACTCAACTTTTCAAATTATGATATAGAATGGTCTTTTAGGTTCTGTAGAAGCCACGTTACAGAACTTTCTCACCCTGTATATATATATATATATATAATATTCTTTACTTTAATTTTTTTTCATTTTGTATTTATTTTATACCTGCAATAGTGTGATGGATTTAGATATGCGGAATATAATCTAATTGGAAAGGAATGATATGAATCATACTATTGCATAAATTGGTTTCTATACTAATTGGGTTGTTAATCGATTTGCTGAGATAGAGTAGAGAGAGAAACTGCAGACAGAACGATCAATATTTATAGGAGCATATTCTTTTTTTAATTTGATGATTATAATATTAATATTAATTTTTTTTGTTTGTCCACTCCGTATCATTCTTGAACTCAAGATGTTACNGTCAACCTTTATTAGTTGTGAAGAAGTTAATTACATAATCAATTGAATAGAAATATTCAAAGTGAAGGCTAGTTTGACATATCATAAAAAGATCTTGTATATAAGATCATAAGTAAAACATGAGTTGATGCAATTAAATAGTATTTCAAAAAATTAACGAGTAATAATAAAATTAAAAGTTCTCCTAGTTGATCATAAAATTTGGATATAACAGTGATGTTATCTTTGATGGACTAGTTTGACAATAATAAACTTTGAAAGATTAAATTGCAAGCCATCCTATCTAGCTAGAGAACTTTAATATAATTTTAATGAGTACCAATCCACTACTAAAAATATTTAAGAAAATAATATATATAGTTGAGATTAAGTGAAAGAACTGGACCGATGAAATAAATTAAGAGGAATCATTTGTTGTGCTCCATGATATTTTTTTTTTAAAAAAAATCTAGACCTTGTAAAGAAAACATGCAAGAGTCCTTTGCCTAAGAAGATGCTTGATGTGCTGAACCACAAAGTGTTGATTCCACTCCAATGTAATGTATTAGAGGGATATGGGTAGTGAATTGCATGCATGATCTCGTCATGAATATGAAGCAACAGTTTGCTATTTTGGATTAAGCAGACTTCCATCATATATATATTTCCATTGTTTATCATGTGAAATTATTGAAGTAGCTACTGAATTGAACGATGAGAATATTATAAAGCCTTCTGGGAACTCAAGGGTTGTTCAATCATGCATATTATTGAATATCAAGATTGAACGAAATACATTTTTTTTAACCCAAAACAGACATCCTTACATCTGAATGAAGGAAAAACAAGAAAAAAAACCCAATTTGGGGGAACTAATTTGGTATTCAGCTCTGTTTTCTGCATTTCACAATTGATTATTGTTAACTGGATATGATAGGCCTTCAAGATTGCTTCCTTCGTTATATCTGCCTTTTCAGATTCCTTCGCCTGCCTAATGCTCGATCAAATGTCCCAGTCATGATCCGACTCTTAAGCTCCCATTTACCTTTCCTAAATGGATCGATTAGACTTTTGTAGTTAAAGCTGTTAGAGTAGTTGTCAAATGTGGATCCCAATTTTGTAGTTCATTAAAAATCATTAGGATTGAACCGAAAAAAAAAAATAGTCTGATAACATTAGGCCTGAGCACAATGGTTCATACCCTCCTCATATCATACATATGGCATATGATAAGAAAAATGTTGCTTATCAACCATTCATCAGAAACCTAAATTTCAACAACATTTATCACTTCCAATGAATTGGTATAAGATCAAATGCCACCTGGGGTTCCCCCAAACACTTCAGAGGGAAGAAGCTAGAATCCTTAAAGGCTCTCCCCCATTGAAGTGTTCAAGGGAACACTAGGTGACCTCTGATATCAATGTGTATTTGTATGTGATTGTGTTGCACATGAATGACAATAATGTTAGCCAACCCCCACTATTTATAATGTTTTTTTTTGGGTCATCTGATCTGATATTTCTTTACATGGCAGATGGTGGAATTAATGGATCAAAGGCTGCAAGCAACAAAGGGATGAACCTAGACGCAACATTGGTCTTTAGAATATATATATATGGTCAATGTAGGCAGATAGATTTCTTAATGTCAAACATGGCATTTCTCCTATATATGTGTTCATTCACTTTTTCCTCTGTCCTATGGAATATCCTTTTCAGCCTTTCCAATTCACAAACACACAGAAAAGTGGGTGTAATTAATTAGCTATGAAACAGACTGAAATGGAATGAGAAGGGATGGATGATTTGAAGTTTGAAGCACTTTATCTGCAATGGACCACTACCCACCCTGTCACTCACTTGGAATAAGTGCCTTATTCAGTTTCCTCTTCTTCTTGGCGACCATTGTGACCAGGTTCAATCGTAGAAGCTTTCTTTTCTCAAATTCACGACTTCGTGAATCCACCCCTTTCTTTTATATATCTACATATTATTTGTTGATATCCCTTTGGGCACACTTAAGGGTTTTGGCCTTTTGGAGGAGCTCTAGGGTTGTTTCTCAACCATTGTTGAATAGCTTGAATGAATCAAATTCATTTTAATCCTAAAACAGCTAATTATACATTTTGAATCATGAATGAGTAGCAAGGATTAATCAATTTTTGGGGCCTTGTGTTCATCTCTGTTTTCTGCATTCCAAAATTTATAGCTGTGCTATAGGGAATCTGGCTCAACTGCAGTGCATTTTATATACACAGACCATAGTTTTTTTAATCAAAATCTCATTTTGGTCCCTAGATTAAGATAAATTTTGTTTTGGTCCCTAAACTATTTTTTTCATTCCGTTTTAATCCTTAAACTTTTCCACTTTATTCCACCACTAGTCTAAAACGTGATTTCTTCTAGTTTCAGCCATTATCTCTGACCTGTTAAGATGAACGATTTCTCTCTCATACATAGTTTTTTGGCTAAAGTGCAAATTTGGTCTCATATCTTTTGCTCAGTTCCCAATTTGGTCCCATATCTTTTTTTGTTCCTCTTTTGGTCCCAAATCTTTGGGTTAGGTCCCAATTTGGTTCTATATTTTTTTTGTTACAGATTTGGTCTCATATCTTTGGGTTAATTGCATATTTGGTCCTATATCTTTGAATCAGATTTAGAAGTGATCCCATATTTTTACAAAAGGATCAACTAATGGTTTATCTTTTTGCAAACATATGAGACTAATTCTGCAACTTGACTAAAAGATATGAGACCAAAAATAATACGGGACCAAAATTGGGACATTTTGCAAAGATATAAAACCAAAATTGCAACAAAAAAAGATACAAGACCAAATTGGGAACTGAGCAAAAAATATGAGACCAAATTTGCACTTTGGCCTAGTTGTTTTTTTATCAAAACCTCATCTTGGTCCCTAAATTATAGTTTTTTTTTATTATCAAAATCCCAATTATCTTTCTTAAATAAGGATGTGAAATCTAAGATTAGGAAATGTGGACACCGGACTATTTGTTTGTGAGACTCTAGAAAGCCCAAAAATAAATAAGCGTTGAGGAAGGAATCAATAATGATTGATACAAATTTTCACTGATTTGTCTTTCTCTTCTCTATTTGCCTCTTTTTCCTCAGCTGTAGATCTAGATTCATATGAAGGGTTGCTCCTTTTGGCGGCGATCCATCCCCTCTTGTTTTCCTTATTTTTATTGTTGACTAAATGTTGCATGTGTTGAACAAGATTTTACATGACTTGCATGTACAAAATCAACATAGTTCATCTGATGGACACACCTTATGAACTTTTTTTTCTTGGACTAGCAAACCTTATGAACTAGATGCGTCAAATCTAAGATTAGGAAATGTGGACGCCGGACTGTTTGTTTGTGACCAGAAAGCCCAAAAATAAAGAATCATTGAGGAAGGAATCAATAATGATTGATATAAATTTTCACTGTAATTTTTTTGAATATATTTTAACTTTTTTAAAGGGTGTATATTGCCTCTAGTTTTGATTTCTTAGCTTGTTCAAGAATAACAAGCTTGCTTTGAATTGTATGGTTAGCCTTGCAATATCTTTGGTTGTCTGACCTTAATTTGTGCCATTTTCAACTATGGGGAATGGATTATGCTTTTCCAACCAAAAAAAAAAGATCAGTTTATTAAAAGTACCCTCAATTATTGAAAACAAAAAAAAAACGTCGTAATAGTTGCAATATTTGGACCATAGTTTCCATCTATGGGAAGAGGGAAGATCATCAGAAAGCCCTAAAAGAGGCTAGATCTCATTTACAAATTAACATTATTAGTTACATAGTTTAAGACAGTTCCTAGTCTTGGGCAATTTTGCTGTATGAATTCAATTATGCACCCCGTGTATTCAAAACTTTCAAGATTGATGTCCTTGAGCTTAATTGCCTTAAGCTGGTGGCAAAAAATCACTTTCAGATACTTCATCTTCTGGCAAAATGGATGCTCTATTTTCAAGTAATTCATGTTACGACATTCAGATAGGCTCAACTGCTCTAGATTATGACAATTGGACAACAGATTCTGCATTTTCGCTGAAGAGACCAAATCTACTTTAGTGAGATCCATTGTTGTGAGAGTGCTGAAACCAGAAAAATCAGAATTATGTTTGCCAAGCGTGCAATATGCCAAACGCAGGCGCTTCAAAGATGACTTGAAGCCTTTTTCAGTCTCCTTGGCAAGAAGATCACAAGGGAAATCATAGATCTTACCATCTCTTGGACCAATAATAAATTGATCATCTTCAAACAGACAAAGATCAATCTCTTGGACATTCCTTTGGATAGCAAAAGTAATCCAGTGATCAAGATAATAATTGGCACATCCGTGATGGAAGAATGTGAAGTAAACCTTCATCTTTTCAATCTTGTGGACTTCATAAAGATGTGACAAGCATAGGTTCACATTTTTTATGAAGCATACAGTTCTGTGCACTTTGATGAAGTGACTTAGTACAAGGGACTGAGGCAAGCTTCTCATATTCTGATCATTCAAGTAAGAGTAATCTTGTTGCTTCAGCATGTTCTCTGCATCCAATATGAGGCTAGCCGGAGAAGTCCAAAGGTACCTCCATTTGGCTGAGATTACGCTGGTCCTGACGGCTTCTCTGACACCAAGTGATGATATAATGGTGCTCAGAATGTCAGTGGGAAGTTTGCTGATAAGATCTTGATCATCTTCCATGGCCATTTTTTGTTTCTGTTGCTGATTATCCCCATCCTCCATTTTCTTTCTATCTGATGCTAATCTTTCATGAATATGAGGTATGAGAATTGAGAACCATGAAAATATATATATGCAGAGTGCTGATAACGAAGACTAAAGGAGTGGTACTACCTAGGAGAACATTGATCTTCATAGATAATATTAAGAGAAATTACTCAAAGCAAGGTATTTACTAATTGGAAAAAGACAATGGGAAAATAACAATTATATACAGTTTTGCCGGCATAAAACTGTCATCATATGAATTTTTTTTCTTCATCTGGGACAAAATAAGTTGCACTAATTGTCATCATGAATATATTTGGGCTAACAGAGTAGGCAAAGGTATGGGCTTAACATTTAGTTCAGTGAGCTTAAATCCACTTAATTACTGGACTTATCTTTATAGGCTCAAGTCAGTCACTACTTGAGGTCCCATGAACTATTATCCTTAGTTATGACCAAAGAAATCGTCCACATGCTTCTGCCTTTAATGTTTTCATCATCTACAAAGTACAAACAATAAAAGTATATACATTGAATCATTGATGAATCAATATAATATGCTGCCTTTTTAAAATTTCTAATGATCGTTAGAGAGATGTTTGCCTATTTACCCCAGCCTTTATACATTTGATGATCAAAACTGCAATCACTAGTAGATAATATAATGTGCATAGATTATAATAACTGAACACCAAATAACAAAAAGCAGAGGTATTATATATATGTATAAATCAAATGGCACCAGGGGTTCCCCCAAACACTTCAGAGGGAAGAGCTAGTTTTGAAATGTCGACTTTCCCCATTGAAGTGTTCGAGGGAATACTAGGTGACATCTAATGTGTCTTACGTACGATCTATAGATAATGTTGTTCTGTGCATGATGAAGTCATGGCTAGCCAACCCCCCTATTTATAGTGATGATCTTCTGCTCTTTTTATGCACTAATTAGTGATGATGGATATATGAACCTAGACGCAACATTGGTCTTTAGGATTTTGATTTTCCAATATAAATAAAGGTATATATACTACGTAAGATTGAGAGAATATATGGTCAGCGATCGAAGGCCGATTTCGAGTGGTCTCGTGCTATTTTTATGGTATATGCTCTTGTTCACTTTCTTCAATGTCTTACCAACTAGCTTTAACATTACACAAAACTAAGACAAGTGCGTTGATCTGTTGGGGATTACTTTACAATATCATTAAAATCTCATTATCTCTGACATCAATACTGTAGTGGAGCTACAGGGCAATGAGAATGTTTGTTTGTCATTATAAGTCTTCATTTCATTACTTACCCAATTATTAACTTTCAGTACCTTTACTTAAATACCTATAATTATGCTCTAATATAAATATAAAAGAGGCATGTTTGTTTGTTTGTTTGGATGTTTGTCTTAAGGATGTTTGTTTGTTTGGACCATAGTTTCCATGTCCATGTCAAGAGGCAAGATCATCAGAAAGCCTTAAAAGAGGCATTTACAAATTAACATTAGTTACATAGTTTAAGGCAGTCCCTAGTCTTGGACAATTTTGTTGTATGAATTCAATTATGCGCCCCGTGTATTCCAAACTTTCAAGATTGATGATGTCCTTGAGCTGAATTTCCTTAAGTTGGTGGCAAAAATTCACTTTCAGATTCTTCAGCTTCTAGCAAAATGGATGCTCTATTTTCAAGTAACTAATGTTACGACATTCCGATAGACACAACTGCTCTAGATTATGACAATTGGACAACAGATTCTGCATTTTCCCTGAAGAGACCAAATCTACTTTAGTGAGATCCAATGTTGTGAGAGTGCTGAAACCAGAAAAATTATTATTATGTTTGCCTAGCGTGCAATATGCTAAACACAGGCACTTCAAAGATGACTTGAAGCCTTTTTCAGTCTCCTTGGCAAGAAGATCACAAGGGAAATCATAGATCTTACCATCTCTTGGACCAATGATTAATTGATCATCTTCAAACAGACAAAGATCAATCTCTTGGACACTTCTTTCGATAGCGAAAGTAATCCAATGATCAAGATGATTGGCATAACCGTGATGGCAGAATGTGAAGTAAACCTTCATCTTTTCAATCTTGTGGTCTTCATACAGATTGGACAAGTATTGGTTCACATTTTTTATGAAACATACAGTTCTGTTCACTCTGATGAAGTGCCGTTGTACAAGTAACATTCTGACTAGGGACTGAGGCAGGCTTCTCATATTCTGATCATTCAAGTAAGAGTAATCTTGTTGCTTCAGCATGTTCTCTGCATCCAATTTGAGGCTAGCTGGAACTGTCCAAAGGTACCTCCATTTGGCCGAGATTATACGGGTCCTGATGGCTTCTCTGACACCAAGTGATGATATAATGGTGCTCAGAATGTCAGCAGGAAGTTTGCTGATAAGATCTTGATCATCTTCCATGGCCCTTTTTTGTTTCTGCCCATCCTCCATTTTCTTTTTGCTATTCTTTCATGAATATGAAGTATGTGAACCATGAAGACTTATATAGTCATATATATGTCAATATCTCATTTTAGTCATCGAGTTATAGGGTGAATTTGGTTTTGGTCTTTAAATACTTCTTTTTTGTTTAGTTTCAGTCCTCAAACTTTCCCACTTGTTTCACATTACTCCAAAATGTGATTCTGTTTATTAAGTTAGTTGACGGAAAGAAAAAGAAAAATCAACCACAAATTTGTTTCAGTTTGTGATTAAGAAAGAAGTTTTTTTTTCTCTCTGCCAACTCACTTATTAGAACACACATGATGGAGAAATCGTTTATCTCAACTGCTCAAGTCAAAGATAATGGCAAAAGCTAGACAGAATCATGTTTTGTACTAACAATGGAACAAATGTAAAAATTTGAGAACCAAAATGGAACAAAAAAATTTTGAGGATCAAAACATAATTCATCTCATAATTTGAGGACCGAAATGAAGTATTGACCTGTATATATATATATACATATATGCAGAATGCTGATAACGAAGACTAAAGGAGTGGTACTACCTAGGAGAACAGTGATCTTCATAGATAATGTCAAGAACAATCACTTAAAGCAAGGTATTTAGTATTTACTGATTGGAAAAGACAATGGGAAAATAACAACCATATACAGTTTTGCCGGCTTGGAAGTGACATCAGATGCATTTTTTTCTTCTGGGACAAAATAAGTTGCCCTAATTAAGTGTCATCATGAATATATTTGGGTTAACAGAGAAGGCAAAGAGCCAAAGATATGGGCTTAACATTTAGTTCAGTGAGCTTAAATCCATTTATTATCTTATAGGCTCAAGTCACGCTACTTGAGGTCCGATGAAGTTATGATCAAAGAAATCATAAGGAGCTTCTGCAGCATATATAGCGAGTCATAGATTTTGTATTGTTTTTCATTCTTGGATTATTCATCAGTTAATGTTTGATTGATATGTGCCATGTTTTGTTACTTTGAAGAAGAATTGATCCCCCTTCTTCTCTCAATATGATTTTCAATCTGTCTTTTACTCATCTACCTTAGTGAAAGATTATGAGCTTTGTTTTCTATTAGTTTATTGAAGATCACTTTGATGAACTCATCTAGACTACAATACCAAGAAATTCTGCATAAGTAATGTGTAACACTATGTTATATTCAAAGAGTGTGCTTAAAGTGTACGTGTGTTAATCAATGATAGCAAAATTTGGACAACATTCGAAGAGCTAGCTAACTTGTAATGAGTTTGATACTTTTATGAATTAATTTGTGCATTGTAAAAACAGAAAAAACAAAATTAAAGAAATTAAAGTTAAATGAGTCTACAAATTCAGATTAGTTTATTAGTTTAGTGTAAATTAGATTATTTTTAATAACAATTATGAAAAAAATGAAGTAATTCCATGAGAGAAAAGATAATTTTTTTTAAAAAGGTAAACCTGAAGTTAGAGAAATTATGAGCAGAATAGAATGCTGATCAGTTGAGTAACAGAAATATTTTGTGGTTTGCTTTTTGTATCAGTGTGTAACTTTTGTTCCAAGCCTTTTAGGAATCGATGCCAAGGTAGGACCATGAAGCTAGATTTTGGCATATGCAAATGCTAGCACCAAAGGCAAAAGGGTTTCTGTTGCTATAGAAGAAAATTTAGCATGCCAAGTTGACAGACATTGCTGATGTTGTATTCTACTCTCTGTCCCCACTCTTATATTCTCCTTTTGTTGACCAACCTCTTTGTAATTGTACCCCTCAAAGCTCTTTACAGAAAACAGCAACGATATTAAGAATTTATCTCTTCTTTTCTTATTCTAGTGGGACAATGGCTAGAGAATCTGCAAGAGAGCAATACGGACAACGATTATTGTAAAGCTCATCCGACCATCAAGTCAGTCCAGAAAGAGAAAAAAATCAAGTATATAAAACCTATATCTGGGGTTTAGCATAGGATTAATCATCCTCTAAGTAAGACTAATTAAAAGGTATATATTACTAATTCATGTATTGAATAACAAGCTATGAAACTGTCCAAGTATTAATTAATGAGAGTTGAAGAAGTACATGGCCATCCAAGATATATTCAGAGAATTTGAATCAAATTGAAACTAAAACTGCAGAATTAGCATCAAGCTAGTCTCTGGAGTAAATACTGTTGAAAAGGGAGAAAATTTACATTTTAGCCCTTAAATTAGTCTCAAAACTACAATTTAATCTCTGGATATTAGAAATATACTTTTTAGTCCCTCATTTCCTTAGGGCTTCTGAATTAGCTGAGGAAAACACCCAGCAATTCCTCTACATCAAGAGCGGGCCGGACAAAGAACTTCTCGCAAAAAGACCACTTCGTAAACATAAACTATTTAGTCTCCACAAATAATGTTTCAAGGACTAAATAGTTGATGTTTATAAAAAAAATCAAGGATCAAAAAATATATTTCTAATAGTCAAGGACTAAATCCTAGCTCTCATCCAAATTTCGGGACGAAAAAATATATTTACTCCTTGGAAAAGATAGGGGGTGAGTGAGGTATGACAAGGACAAGAGAGTCTGATATTCTTGAGGCTTCATCTGACCCAAGAAACAGACCAGGTTCAACCATACGAACCATTGTTGTCAACTTTAATTGTTAGCTTCAGCCTTCAGCCTTCATCTCAGGTGGTCCTCTACAGTACACTACACTACTACACCACAAAAAGAACCATATTATGAATGCATGAAAGTATGAAATGACATATCACTATTTATATACCTATAAATAGAAGTTTTCTGGGTCTCTGAAGCACAAAAGAAAAAAGAACAAAACAAGCAAATTAAACATTGAATGAAATGTGAGTTGTGTCCCCTTGAGTTCCTCTGACCACTTCATTGGGTTCACAAGTCTGATCATCAGTCACCATCTCCACTGAAGTGTTTGGGGGAACTCTGGGTGCCACTTCACGTAAGGAAGCCATTAATTTAACACTTCCTCTTCACTACATTATCTGCTTCACTACTTCTATTTTCTTAATTCTTCGTTTTGGTTTCCATCTTCAATAATGATAGGGTTGAGCATTGGTTGGGTTTGGGTGGGTTGAGCGAGTGAAGGTAATAAGGAGCGGATTGTAAATTTTTCAACCCCAACCTGACCGTCAATCCACATAATCCGATGATAATCTTAAGTGTAGGTGTAGCCTTAATTCAATGTATTCTAATATTAAGAATGCATGTTTTTTGAAAAAGCTCCTTCAATGTATTCTAGTAATGACAACATATTTTAATTTGGCTCTTGTGTGTGAAATTTAGATCATGCATGCAGCTTAGAAAGCTTCTATATTTATTAGTACTGGATTTTATTATATATATATATATTCTGTGTGTATTGTTGAGAGAATTAATTATGCAGGAAATTAATCAAGGGAATTAAAAAGTTAAAACAATTCTTCAAAGGAAAAATATTAGCTGGTAGACTCCTATATCAAAATAGAATTGAAGAAGCACCGAATAAGTTAGATTTCTTCATTTTAAGAGATTTCCATAAATAGAGACTTGATGATACTTCGACCCTGCTAACCTTGATGTCCTTAAGCTACCTGCACAAGGAACTCCAATAGGGGGTTTAGTCCCTAGTAGAACCTTCGAAGTCTAAGTAAGTATTTTAGCAGAGTAACGTTATCAGATCATTAGTTAGTTTATTACCTGGTGAGCCCTCTATTTATAGGATTGGACGACGTAGCTATCCTAGGTTTGTTACCTAGGCCATCATTGCTTTGTGGGTTTGTTATGCAGGATGGGACCTTTGGTGCTTCGTGCGTTTCCACTACCTGTGGTCCCAATGGTCTCTTATGCTGACGTGTTCAAGCCTCTGAATTTCCGACCGTTAGTCCCCTGCCAAGTCCTTGGCTCGTGCGATGGCTCTTGAGCCCTTTGTGCTTATTGGGCTGTGTTCCACTAATTAGGTACATCGGGCCATGCTCTATCAAGACTAATGAGTAATTTGCTTCGAGATTAGTGAAGTTGTCTCCATGCTGCAGAGAAGAACAGTAGAACACTATCAACCCAAGAGTTAAACTGAAATATTCTTTCCTGTGCTTCATTATTTTGTGTGACATGTTTTTTTTTTTTTCTGGTGTAGACTATAAAGCCTCGTAGGCTTGTAGCGACTGATGAGTGTTGCATCAAAACTTCTAGATTAGGTAGTAAATTCGAGTGATAAGCCATAAGTGTAGGGTTAGCTAGTGTTTGTAGATTAACATAGGTATAGAACTTCTTGTTGCTGGCCCTAGTGGTGGTTGGTACGTTGTAATTGTGAATCTGTGGTTACCTACTTAATAACATTCTCCTAGAGAAAAGGACGTCGTGGGTCTAAATATTTTTTTGAATATGAATCTATAAATTTGTAGAATTCTATTTCTTGTTATCTATCTACTTTAGCTAGCCTTATTATTATTATTATTATTATTATTATTATTATTATTATTATTATTANACAATGCAAAAATTTTTCTTTCAGGGTACCAAAGGGGAACCGCCCCTAACCACAGGGTACCAAATTGCAATTTACCCATTAATTTTTTGTTATTGATTTAGATTTTAGAGAGTAATAACTGCGATGGCTTAACAGAATTTAAATATTATATTATATATTTCTAAAAATTCATAGATTAAGACATTTTATGTTAGATGTCATACCTCTAAGAAATTACTACAATGCAACTTTTACAAGGCTCACGTCACAAAACTGTGCTTTCAATAGAATATTCAAATCCCATACTTGGTAATTACATCATAACCGTTCATTAAGACGAAACTTCGTCAACTGTCAATTTAATCCCAACATAAGTTGACCTCTGAAGACCTCCAAAAGGTAGAAAATTTCAATATTTAGATGCATAATACACTTTAAAATTCTGAACATAATACTTTATTGATTAAAAAGAATAGAGACATTTTTTTCTTCATAATATATTCAACGGTAAATAATCCAAGCTACTCAAAAGGTCTGGCTATCCATGATGGAACATAAGTGCTTTTATCAAAATTAAGAACTATTGATATATGAACAATTATAAGAGTGATGATACATGGCAAAGCCACCAAACACCAGTCCATAAGATGATGTTCATAAATATACATAGCCAAACGCTGCCAAAATGTGAATGAAATTCGGTATCTGAGACTTCTATACCATGACAACTCCTGTATGTATGACAAACAAAAAATTATGAGCAAAGAAAAATGTAAAGTTTGTCATCTAGTTTCATTCTTTGGTTTTTCTTTACCTCTTTTGAAGTATCCTTGCACTGGAAATTTATGTAAAATCATCACCTTCTCCACTGGGGTTGGATCAACTTATCGGAATTTGAGAATATCCCTAGAACATAGTTAGAGTGAGAAATGGAGACATGAGTAATGGAGTTAGATGCCCAAAAACAAGCAGCATAGCTTTAGCCATCTTGGTTAACTACTGAATTAAAGTAGAATTAGGCATGAATGAAAAAGAACATAATTTCCCAACAATAAAACCCTTTATGGGTTGCTACCAAAAAAAACCCTTTATGGGCACGTACAACTTTAAAAGACACATAAATTTCAATCCAAATGTTTAAATAATCTGCAAATGAAAAGGTATAAACAAAAGTGCAGAATCTTGAATTTCTTACCAGTTCCATCCCTTGAAGATGACAGTGATCTGTCAGTCCTAATCAATCCTCTGCTGCTCATGGCTAATAGTCTTTCCGCCCGAGGAGAAAATGAGCCCAATTTTCCATTAAACGAAGATGAAAGTGAATGCCTCCTGGCTATACCATTTTTATCTACCAATTCAGTAGCAAACCTGGGAGAGCCTTGTGCTCTTAGCTTAGCTTTTGCAGATTCAGTAGGGGCCATATAGCTGGGAAGTCTTGGACTTGGAGTGTTATGAGCCCCGTTTTCTTGACTATCGAAATTGGCAGGCAATGAAGCTCTTCTCAGGGAGTTCTTAGAGTTCACTTTGCCATTCAAATCCTCGCTGACTCCTTGAATAACATCGTCACTAACTTTTTTTATGCTAGTCTGCAAGTCAGCGATAGGATTATCATGTAATTTGTCATGCTCATCTTCCACCAGCTTTCCCAGATTCTTTTCAAGATCAGACTGATTAGCTTTTGATGTTGCCAAATTTTTCACTTTCTCAACTGAGACACTTGAGCCATGCTCTGAAACATCAGTGACAGCATGCCCTGAAGAAAGTTTTCCAGTTATGGGTTTTCTTTTCTCATTAGTAGTCTCAGATCTATTAGAAACACTCTGCACTGAAGCAGATTTAGTATTACTTTTAACTTCCTTTGGTGAATGTTCGTGGGATGAATGTATTTTGCTTCCTGAAACCGTTTTTGGAGGTCGTTTATGTTTCTTAGAATCAGAGATTGAGCTCTCATCAACTTTCACACCAGAAGCTTTCTGGGCATTTCTTTTAACTTTGCTTTCCTTATTTTCAACTATTTGATGGCTGTCACTCTTCTCACTGGACATCAAGTCAAGTTTCTTCTCCGATTTGGGAAGAGGTTCCCAAAAATGTGACCTTGTCCAACGGTCAAGCCACTCCCAAGCAAAGTTGGGTACTTCAGGATTTAGATGTAAAGAAACTGTTGAGGATGACGAACCAAGAAGCTGCAAGTGATAAAGCATATTGAGACAATGTTAGTCTTAAACAATAAGAGGAAAAAACGGAACAAGAGGAGATCATGCACTATTTTCATTCATTCATTGCCTGTGTAGTGTCGTGCACATCAATAAAAATAAAAAGGCAAGTCAATTAAAGTGTTTAATTGGGTGAAGTTAGTCAGAAACCTATAAACTGTAAACTTATCAACTTACAATCAGAACCTAAAACATAAGGTTCACAGGTTAAGTAACAAAATAGACAACTTTTATAAGGCATTATATATATATATATATATATATATATAAATAGAGGGATTGCAGGAAATAACTCTCTTTAGATAAGGCATTGCAAGAGGATTTCCTACCTTGTGCGCAAAGACACTCTTAGACAGCTTCTCTGCCTGTGAATTCGTAACTACTCCAATAGAATCTGGAAGTTTAGCATCCTGACCAAGAAAATGTTAGAGATTACTAATGTAGAGGAAATGAGAAGATATTTGTTGGCATTTAGCTTTGCACCTAAACTATGCAATTTGTATCTTAAATCAAGAGACTTTCCAATTGCATGATATAAAGTACAATTTTCATTAGTTAAATTAGTGAATAACTTTTTACCTTACTGATCTTAAGGACTGCAATCCCAATATCAGAACGTCTAACCTTGTGACCACGAACCAGTGCTTGAAGTTTTACTATTCCCTTCACACAGTATAAAGTAGAAACAGCTTGTCTTCTTACTAAGCGGCCACGAATAAGAGCTTGAAGTTGTATGATACCTTTGAGTGTTTGAAATTCCCGGCGAGCCTTCAATTAAGTAATATAGAAACCACTTTAACAATTCATTAAAGATGCTAAACACAAATAAAAAGCCATAGATGAAACATGCTAAAAGGATAACTGATGTTCCAATTAAAGTACAAGATTACTAATTTAAAAATTAGGAAATCAATATCTAAAATATTCAATAGGTTAGTCAATCCAGAAGAGATATTAAAAAAAAAAAGAAACCTCAAAAATGACATGTTCAGATTAACAACATGGAAAATATAGAAGTTTTACTTTGTTTATGTTTAAAGGGAAATTGTACAAATATAAGAAATTATTACCTGATAGCCTCTAAAAGCTGCCTGAGCTTTTATAGCCGCTTGTGCAAGCCTGTTTTTCTCAACATCATCCTGTGAACCCAAATTAACAACAGCTTGCGTATTGGTGTCTTCATCCCCAGCTGAAGGAACAACCCTATCATTTGATGATCTACTAACTTCTACCTTTTCCGAAAGCACGTCTTTAGTACCATTAGCTCCAGAAATGGGTGGGGATATCAGTGAAGTAGCTCCAGAAGTGGGTGTGGATATCAGTGAAGAATTCACAGGAATACGAGACATGGATCCATCAGAAGACACCAGCACATCCTGGTTACTTGAAGGTTTCTACACATAAGAATTGAAGTCACAATTAGAAATTTCTTATGACAATTAAAAGTCCCAGCTTCTACTGCAAAAAAGAAGCATATAACAGTGGCAGCAAAAGCAGAGTCTATCTAACAACTGGAAGATACATAAATTTTCACCACACAAGTTTCTAATAACTGCCACTGCTTTTGGAAAGCATGAGAAGAGCAATGGAGATTATTGTATCTAAACCTAAAACAGGGTAATACACATACTATACATAAGAACGCACAACCATTTTTTACTTTAAAATGATTTAGGCTAAAACATTCCAGGCAACCACAAAACAGGTTAAAAAGGATCAAAGCATTTCTTAGATTATTTTCACCACATCAAACATTTAAATCACAAAAAATAAAATTGCTACAAAAAGCTCTTGAATTGAAACAAAACACAAAACAGACAACAGGAATAATATGGTAAAAGGAATGCTAGGTACCATTGCTATATTATTCTTTTTCTAGATTCGGATTATTTTAGTAAGTTTATGCTTAGGTCTCAAACTCAAGTATTTAGCACCATCTCTAATCAGTTATCAAATAATTAGTGAAGAATAATCAACTGTATATTCAGCAATGTGATATCTTCATTGTAGTGATATAAAACCTCATCATAGTTATGATGCCTAGGTCGATTTCCTTTGACTCAACCTATGTTCTTTTCTCTAAGAAATCTATTCCCCTTCAACTAGGACACACTGATACCGTTCACACTTCACAGCACCCAAACAGAAACCACTTTGGCTTTTGAAATCCATCATATTGCTTTTAAACCACCCTTACCTGAAAAACCCTGCCTTTCGTGCTTCATAAACACAAAAAGATGCCAATCACAACAACAAAAGATTTTACTTACCAAGTTATTTCTTTTGCCAGATGGATTAGACTTGGATGATTTCTTCCCTGAGAACAAGGTTTTTATCCATTTTCCCGGAGATTTTCCCATGACGAAGAAGAAGATCAATCCTTCCAGAAACACAGAACTCAAGTATCAAAAATCTGCAACATGAATATACAACTGAAACTCAATTACATGTTAACTAAGAAAGCTTTATTTTACTAACAAGGAAGGAGATGTAAAAAAGGAAGAACTTCTCAGTACAACGTCAGTACGGTAATATGGCATTCTTTTCATAGATAAAAGCAAGAGATCAATAACTCACAGGCTTGCAACTTAGTAGCCGTTATGCACAAAGTATAACCATGAAGAGATTTTGAAAAAAAAAAATTCCAAATTTCAAATTTTGCACAACACTGACAAAAAGTAAAAAACAGATGAGCTGAGATGGAAAGCACTGGGATTGCAATTAATTCTTGACAGTACCAACCAAGGAGTCAAATTCATAATTTCCTTATACAGAACAAAACACAACAAAACAGAACAAAAATTAATGAAATCAGAGTACCAACCAAGTGAAAACCCATCTGGGGTGAAAACGATTCAAATTAACAAATGAAGGACAAATTAAGAAAAAAAACTTTAAAAGAAGTTTTTCTTCTTTTAAAAAGAAAAGAAAAAAAGGTAGATCAAAACAGTACCTGAGATGCGGCAGCAGTAGGAACCCTAAATCTCCATTACTGAAGAACAAGACAAGAACAAGCGAAACCAGTGAAGACAGAGAAGAAGCAGAATCAAATCAAGTAATAACACGTATAAGTGGTTGGGTTAGGAAAAATGAAGACTAAATCTCACAAGAAATGATGAGGAAGAAGAAAGATTAAAAGAAAAGAAAAATGTACCAATCATGAAGAAGGAGAAGAAGAAGAAATTGAGCTTTGGAGCAAAGTTTCCTGTGTGTTACAGTTACAGTAGTGACACATGTAGAGAGAGACAGAGGAGCTAACATAGCGGAAGCTGAAAACCCCAAAAGGCGTCATAGATTCCCCCTTACGAGGTTTGAACTTCCAAAATAGATCAATAATTTTTCTTTCCAAAAAAGACTAAAATTCTATTTTGGTCTTAGATGTATGAGTATTTTTTCAATGTGGTCCCTTATAGATTTTTTTTTCCCTCAATTTTAATCCCTAAAAGATTTTCTTGTTATTAATGTCGTTCCTTTTATCTAATATTCAATTAAATTTGTGGCTTAATATTGTTGATTGGAGATATGATTTTTGTTAGTTAATCATATAATATTTTAACTGACCTATAAGTAAATTTTATTTTATAATTAATAAAACAAATTTTTAAAAAATCTAAAAAATCATATAAAATATAAAAAATGATTAATAATGATTATCTTTAACAATAAAATAATATATTCATGTAACAATTAATATGTTATGTTATTAAATAATGATATTTTCTATTGATATTGTTATCTAATCAATAGTTAAAGGAAAAAACTTATATCAAGTTCCTTATAAGAATATTTTCTCTCTATCATGATTGGTCATGTTTAAATTTTTTGCCGCGTATCAAATATCGATTGGAGAACTTGATAGCAGAATATAAGAAACTTTATATAAGTTTTGCCCATAGTTAAAACTTAGATAAAGTAACACCAACATTGATAACCAAACAAATTGCGAGAATTGAATTGAAAAGAGAAATCTAAGAGGGATCAAATTGAAAAAAAATGAACATGTGAGACTAAAATGAAGTTTTAGTCAAAATAATGTAGGTACCTTAGCCTTCTAATTTCTAAAGATCAACCTCTACTAGGGTTTCTAATTTGATACAACAAATTAAAAACCCAATAGAAAGTTAACACCTTTTCATGCAAATTAAGTTGCAATGTTGTATTTTTGTGCCTTTTTACAATTCTTAAGTAAGGATTATAATAAGAAAATCTGTATCTATATGATAAACAGAGCAGATAGACCACATAGGTGAGGATGAGATGAATGAAGATGGATTATTAATAATATTGATTAATTTAAATTAAGGTACATCATGTTGTCCAATCATAACATGGAGGTTGTAGGATAAACGGGTAACATGGAAACAACATTTCATTCCTATGGACCCTATTTTTTGCATCCATTAGTGGGGTGTGTGATTATGTGGGTACTTCTCATATCTCAATGCGCCAAATTTTCTATGAATCTATCTATCTGTCTTTTGGAAGTTACTATCATAAGGGAATAGGAATAATCATGGACAGTTTGCAAATTGAAAAGCCACACATTTTTCTTCTTCTTGTAAATTAATCTCTGTAAATTCGTTAGAAACAAAAGTAAGGCCGTTTAGGTTTTTAGGTCTTTTTACCCATTTCTTCTCTTTCTTAGATAGAATGGAGTCTTCACGCTATGCATATATGTCCTTTGCAAATTGAAGCTTCAGAGTTCAGACACCATTTCAGCCACTTTTAGCATACTTTCACTTTATAGTGTATACTAAAGAGGCTGAAGTGCTAAAGTGTAAGAGAAAAGTAGATAGAGAGAGATAGGTTGAGTTATAGATATTTATAAACTAACTGAAGTACCAAATAAAAATAAAGAAAGAAAGAAAAAAAAATAAATCAATAGAGAGTTGAAAAATAGAAAGAGATCTAATTATTAGATTTTATACTTCATCGAATCTTTTTCAGTCTTTTCAGAGTAGATCAATACTTAAGTGATATATAAGACTAGCTAAAATGTGAGGAAATAAATATGGGAAGAAAGATGAATCAATGAAATTGATATAAAAAAAAATCATCAATCATACATAACACTTGAATCACTTTTAACATACTTTCATTTTAGCTTATCTCAAATCCAATCTTGTTTGAAATTGAAACTTGAATGAAAGCACTAACAAAATGAAGACATTTCGTGTCTTTGACAAAACCAATTCTTGTCATTACAAATCGTCTTTTGCCGATTAATTTTGACCCATTTGATTATGCATTCCCGATAAAGGGAACATAGAATTGTTTTCGGGTTCATTTTACGGAGAGCTAGAGCCTAGAAGCCAAGGCCCGCTTTTAATAGTGAACAAAAAAAATCAAAGAAGATGTGCACAATTACAATATCATATTTTCTCTTAAAGAAAGAAAAAATTGACTTCTTTAATATGTAACATAACATTACGTTAACTTTTATTTTTGGTTATGAAAAAACAAATTTCTTTTTGTTTTTGTTTTTGTTTTTCTTTTGCTCATTCAGTATCTGGTTTGTTTCGATTAATTTGAATTCGATCCACATGTACATCTAATTTTTAGTGAGAGAGTCTCTGTAATTACATTCGCAATGTCTCAAATTTAAAATTTTACTTAAATGACCAACAAGTGTTTGGTGTAGCGGCTAGGCGAGTTACATCATTGGAAGATGACTCAAGTTCAATCCTTAGAGTCGACATTGTTGGGAGGACTCTGGTCATTTTGTCTCTAAAGTCCGAATGGAATTAGTCTTCACTTAAACCGTTACACAGATAGGCGGGGATACCCATGACTTAACCGGAAATTTTTTTTTACATAAATGATCCTAAGTCATTACAAATTTAAATCAACTTCATATTGATAACTCTTAATTTGGTTTCCATTAGCAATAAAAGGTGATTTTTTGTAGAAATTGTTTTGCCTCCCTAAATTATCACTATGTTTCATTTAATTCCTAAAAGATACAATATTTTATTAATTCAATTGTTTTATTATAGTAAATCAATTAATTTGTCTCTCAAATATGCGGAAATTTTTAATTGATCTTTAAAATATTCCCTTTAAAGATGTATTTATAATTAAGTTTATCATTTTATGAATAAATTAGGAAATTTATTATCTATCAAGAATTAAATCCCATTTCACTGTTATTTTTACTATAATATGATCATTTTCTAAAAATTATTCACCAATCAACGAAAAAAAAAGGAGAATAGATATTGAAAAAGAAAAATCCAAGCCCAATAGAGACCATAAACAAACAAACTCATTTGTCTCGTGTGGGTTCGGTATAGTTGTGAAGTCAGCCCATGGTTCACAAACTAGTATTCTGGGACATCACAGTTCTTTTTCGTTCTTTCCTTGGGCTACAAAATTATTTTTAATAAGATTAGACCCACTATTAATTTGGTTAAACTTAAAACACTAATTCAAGAATGGCCAAAGTCTTATTTTAGTCACTATATTTGTTCAAAGTTCTGTTTTGGTTTCTATTTTTTTTTTCCATTTTGGTCCTTAAAGTTTTCAGAAAGTTCCACCATTAGTCCTAACCAATTTCCATCATCTTTTTTAAGGTAAATTACACTTTGGTACCTTGTGGTTTGACCCTATTTCACTTTGGTACCTTGTGGTTTAAAACTTGACACTTTGGTACCCTGTGGTATTCTCCATTAATACTTTTGTACCCTTTGGGTTTATTTTGTAATTTTAACCATAAAAAATTTTACAAAAATTACATATTGAATATTTTTTTAAAAATTTTTCATTTTAGTCTCTAGATAATATGTATCTAGGGACCTATTTGTAATTTTTTAAAAAAATTTTGGGGTCAATATGTAATTTTTGCAAAATTTGTTTTGGTTAAAATTACAAAATAGCTCCAAAGGGTACCAAAGTGTTAATGGAGAATACCACAGGGTATCAAAGTGTCAAGTTTCAAACCACAGGGTACCAAAGTGTAATTTACCCTTTTTTATTACAAGAAAATAAAAATTTGATTTTTATCCCCCAAAATTTTTCTCTTTTGCATTATGGCCCTTTCTCTTTTGTAATAAGGATCAAAATGCAATAAAAAAATAAAATAGGACTGAAAACGTAACTCAATAATGCACCATGTTCAAGAACACCGGACCTCTGCGGAACCGATGCTATGAACCACCACAAAAACCACCAACCTCCTCTGTCGTAAAATCACCACCAACGTCGACACCTAAAAAATTGTATAATGTGTAAAAATGTAGGAGGAGCTTGTGCATTTTAACCTTGAACGTTTAAAACCAAAAATTTATTGACATATATATAGTTTAATTCAATAAAACAAATATATGTATATATATAGTCTATGATTGACGAAAGAGAAAATATCTTGATGTACTAATGAACTGGCTTAGAGAAATATTATACAATTATACGCATAACCCATTTGCGACAAACAGACAATTCAAGTGGCCAATATATTACCCAATAAGCATAGCAAAACCAGCTATGCATGCAAGAGGAAATAATGCTCAAAATTCTGCTTTTATATTAGATCTTGTCCTTTCCCATCCACCCTATCTATTTTATCTTTATTTTAAGACTGTCCTATATTAAGCATTGCATGCTCTTTTTGATTTAAATATATTATCATCAAAAACAAATAATTAATATATAGGATTAGGTGAGACTATTTAAAACCATATTAAAGAATGTGTCACATAATTTTCCCAAGAGTGTGTTTGCCAACTTGGCCTCTTCACTTTTCAAATGCCCTCACTTTAGTGCAACACTCCACCGACACTAACTCCCAAAACTAAGAAACTCCAAAATCTTAGCTTCATCCATCACATATCTATTTCTACAGTTATGCTATTAATGGTGACATCGATTGCTGATCGATCACTAATTTTACTGTTTATATATAGCTATATATATTTAAATGCAATGTTTATGGGAAACTAAAAAGCAACTTTATTTTTTTTGCATTTAAAAAGGTTATATTTATATTGATATTTACGTTATTGCTATTTCGATCAAGATAACTTATAAATGTGTTATCTGAGATCAAATTTGAATCCCTTCTCGTATACTCAATCTACATTGTCAATTGAGCTACAACTACAAGGTATAATTATTAGAAATATTCTTTTTTAGTATGTTTGTAATACCCTCTTCTCAAGTTCAGCTTACGTTATAACTTATAACAACTACTCCTTCCGGTTCTGAATATCTGATGTTTTGGAGAATTTTTTTGTTTCAAAATATCTGATATTTTATAAATTCAAGAGAACATTAATTATTCTTTTACCATCCTATCCCTATTAAATAAAATAGACTCATAAATAAATAAACATTTTTCAAATAATTTAATAGGAATAGTTTAGTCTTTTTATCTCATTTTTCTCTTCATTTTAGGTGAGCTAATCATTTCCTTAATCTATGTGCACTTACGTTAAATATTAGATATATAGAACTGGAGAGAGTATTATTTAGGAGTTATGTTATGTTGACTTTGACTTCATTTGCATTACAGCTTGCAATTCTAGTGCCACGTGGCAATGTGCCGGTGACTATTTAATGCCATAGTAACCTCATTATGATTTTCCTAGTTTCATTCATCTTGCCTTTACACTCTCTTCATGACTTCATGCTTCCTACCCATATAATCCCACTATCTTTATTACTCTCTTTCATGGTGCCATCACTTTGCTTTTGAAATCTCACTCTTGTTTTTTTTTTACAGATCTCAGATTCGGATTTTCCTACCTACTCCACGTTTGTGAATATTTAAAGGAATCTTTTCTTGCAATCATTTATGCCATGAAAGAGAACCTTTTCAGCATATTGATTATTGAATAGCTTTTCTCAGTAAATTATCACACTCTGATGGTACCCATAAACACAAGCCCAAGAATTTCGTTTGGCAATTCCTGCACAAAAGGTGTTTGAGAAATTGACTGTGACTGTCAAATCCTGCTTCTTCATGCCAAATTAATATCAATTTTTTTGTGTCCTGATTAAGAAGAGAACATGAAAATTTTCTGGGTTTCTTTCTTGTGCTTGTACCCAGCAATCATTCTTGTTCTGCTTAGTCCAAGTTCAAGAGCACAAGCACAACCATCTTCAAGTGAGAGTAGAATTCTTCTTCAAGTTCAGAAGTTTCTTGAATATCCTCAGATTCTTCAAGGATGGAGAAACTGGACCAGCTTCTGCTATCTTCCTCCCTCTCCTTCTCTCAAGATTGTCTGCTCCAATTCCCATGTCACAGAATTAACCATTGTTGGAAACAAGGTTTCCTACCCATATGCTCAAACTCTTTCAGAAAGATTCTCCATTGATTCTTTCTTCACTGTCTTGACAAAGCTTTCAAGTTTGAAGGTTCTATCACTTGTTTCTTTGGGCTTGTGGGGCCCTTTACCAAACAAGGTTGATAGGTTCTGGTCACTTGAAGTGCTGAACATTAGCTCAAATTTCATCTATGGAGGAATCCCACCATCAATCTCTTCTCTGAAAAGTCTCAGGACTCTGGTTTTGGCTAATAATTTGTTCAATGGGAGTGTCCCAGATTTAAAATCACTAACTTCTCTTGAAGAGCTCAATCTGGGTGGTAACAAACTGGGTCCTGAATTCCCTTCATTGGGGAACAATCTTGTGAGGATTGTCTTGAAGAAAAATTACCTGAGATCTCAGATTCCACCCCAAATCATGCACTTCCAGAAACTTCAAGAATTTGACATATCCTCCAATTCATTCTCTGGAAGTATCCCTCCATCTCTCTTCTCTCTGCCTTCCATTTCCTACATAAACTTGGCTAAAAATCAACTCACTGGAGTCTTCTCTGTGAAAACAACCTGTAGTTCTAAGCTAAGATTTGTGGACATCTCACACAACCTTTTGATGGGAAAATTGCCACCCTGCATTGGATCAAAGTTGTCAAATCGCACTGTACTGTATTTTGGGAATTGTTTTTCAACTAGAAACTTATATGGTCAGCACCAAAACCCATATACATATTGCAAGAAGGAGAAAGCATTAGCAGTAAAGCCTATAGAGACTAACCAGAAGAAGGAGTCAGATAAGAAAATATGGCCGGTGGTTGGAGTTGCTGCAGGTGCTGTTGGAGTTGCTGTGCTTTTGATACTGCTTATTCTGTTCATCTGGAAAAAGTGTAAATCAGAGAGAGCAGAAGACAAGGAATTACACAGATCTGCATATAAATCCTCAAGACCAAATGTTAATGCAAGTAAGGCCACCTCTCTCATTTTTACTTTTGAGAAAATTATAGTATATCTCTTTAGTTTGGCTCAGTTCAGTTTAAGACTTCAATTTAATTCCTTGTAGGTTGTTTTATTATCGTTTGATGCATTTTTGGCTCCAATTTTAACGTAAACAATCATGCAAATGGTAAAACAATCAACAATTTTAATATTATAAATAGTTTTTTATTTTAGAAGGTGAAATAGTTTGCTTACTGCCAACAGTGGCTTTGAAGTACTATGAAAACTTTCAAGATACAAGTGAAATAATTCTTTTAACTATGAAACAGTTCATTCTTTATAGATGTCGTTATTTTTATTTAAAAAATTTTAATTATAAAGTACTACAATATAATATAATTAATTAGTACTTACAAAACTGATTATGAGTAAAATCATACAACTACAAAGTAAACTATATTTGAGAAAAAAAAATGCATATGATTGATGGTGCACATATTTCTCTTGATGTTGATGCATTAATTTGGTCTTCTTCTGTGTAAATAGGACGTGTTCCTCAGACAATGAGGTTATCTGCAGTTGGACTCCCACCATATCGAATTTTCACACTAGAGGAAATTGAAGATGCTACCAACAACTTTGACCCATCAAATCTAATAGGAGAAGGATCTCAGGGAGGACAGGTAAAAAATTCTCATGGGATAACAACTCTATCTGTCATTTCATAATGGGGTTTCTATTATACTGTATACTGACATGGAGCCCACAATCACGAGACCAAAGTTTTAAAATTTAATGGCATTTACTTACCTATTTACACAGCTCTATAAAGGTTGGCTCAGAGATGGTTCAGTTGTCCTGGTCAACTGTGTAGAAGTAATGCAGAAGAACTTGCCCCAAGGCAACATGCAGTACTTGGAGGTATTACACAATTTGAGGCATAGGCATTTGGTGAGTATCATAGGACACTGTGTCATCACTACTTCTCAGGACCATCTCCAACTAACAAGCAAAATATTCATTGTATTTGAGAACATCTCAAATGGATCATTGAGGGATCATCTTTCAGGTAAACAGTCAAATAGAAATGGATTAAGAGATTCTTACATAGTTTGACAAGATAAGTTGCTGCAAAAGCAGAGCTCTATAAATTTAAAAAAAAAAAACTTTGACACTAGTTTTGGTTTGACAGATTTGAGAAAGAAGCAGATTCTGAGGTGGCCACAAAGAATGGCAATCACCATAGGCATTGCAAAAGGGACCCAGTTCTTGCACACAGGAGTGGTTCCTGGTATATTTGGCAATAATTTAAAGATTGACAACATTTTGCTGGATGATAGTCTCAACCCAAAAGTTAGTGGATATAAAATTCCTCTGCCATATAAGGTTAGAACAAATAAATAATATACAATGTGACTGATTCTCACTTATACTTGTAATGACTAACTAATGACACCCACCTTTGCATATATTTTCATTTTTCAGAATGGTTCTGAGAGCACACTCAACCAAGTTGGCAGGTATTTTATTAGTTTTGTATGCCATTTCTTCTGTTTTCTCTGCCACTGAAGCATCAAGATTAATATGATTGTTATTCCCAAATAAACACAGAATGAATGAAGCTGAAAAGGAAGATATCTATCAGTTTGGTGTTATTCTACTTGAAGTTATCACTGGTAAACGACTTACATCTACCAGTGAAATAGAGGAGCTGAAGGATGAGGTACCCCCTCTCAAGTTTTCTTCTTCCAAATCAGATAATTTTAGACCAAAAGTTCCACAAGTCATCATATTTTGCTAATCTTGCACACACATTTCATATTTCAAACTTCAAACCCATATTTTCTTTTGGTCTGTTTCCTTTATCTTTAATTTATAGATTATCATATCATATTTTCATCAGATGGAGATAGGTTTATCAGAAGTATCATCAATACAAAGGAGTGTTGTTGATCCATCCATCCAGGGAACATATGCATATGAATCAATGAGAACTGCAGTTCAAATCACAATAAATTGTCTCTCCAAAGTTTCTAGTAAGCGGCCTTCAATAGAGGATGTTCTTTGGAATTTGCAGTATTCAATACAAGTCCAAGAGGCATGGACCAGCAGTGGAAACCTCAGTACAAAATTTTAAGTGTCCTGTCAATAAATTTGTCTGTTCATGGATCTTGAAGAATAAATGATAATAATGTAAATATGTAGTCTCTTCTGCAAGGTTAAAATCCAGAGTGTAGCCTGCAATTTCAATATTAATTACTATTTTAAAGTTGGGGGGAATACATTTTATCCTTTTAAATCAATGATGTGTTACAATTTTAACATATCAAACTTGAAATTGATGTCTTAAAATTGTAATCAAATTTTTCTTCAAGAAAATAGATATTATTTATTAGGACCACCAGTTTTATTCCTCTTATCCTCTACACAGGTAAATTTCGGTTATATTTAATAGTGGACTTCGTTCTAATGTGCTTTATAATAATTTCTTTAAATTAATTTGAATTTATAAAAAAATTATAAAATTGTTAAAAATAATAAATTATTTTTCTAGTCCATGAACTTTATTGTGAATTCTGTTTTGATAACTAAATTATTTTTTTTTCCGTTTTAATCTTTAAACTTTTTTTATTTATTCCATGTTACTCCAAAATGTATTTATGTTTGAATCTTGCAGTTATCTTTAACATAGACAATTAATATGGACAACTTCTCTTTTATACGTATACTAAGTGTGAGTTGATAAAGAAAAAAAAAATTCATCTACAAATTAGAGATAAATTTATAATTATTTTTTTTCTTTGTCGATTCACTTATGACATATGTGAGATAAATCATTATGTTGAATTCAAAGATAACAACAATAATAGACAAAATTATGATTGAGATTAACGGTAAAACAAATAAACCTATTTAATGATAAAAATAGAACAAAAAACAATTTAGGAACCAAAACAAAATTAATCCTATAGTCCAAGAATCAGAATGATGGAGAAATTGTAAAGGAGAGGGACCAAAAGCAATAATTTTGTATGTACACTTGTACAGGGACTAAATTGCACAAAATAAAAACTTGTGCACCCTTATTTATGCATTCTCCTTTGGCTAAACTTTTAGTCACTTGGTGAAAACTGCATAGCGATGCGAGTGTAGAACGGAGAGGGAGACTATGAACGATGAAGCTACTAGCAATGGCGTAGCAATGTCGCCGTCTCTATGTTTCCATGAAGCGCGATATAACAAAACTTGTATCAGATGGCTTATACAGGGAAGCCCTTCACCTATACTCCCAACTCCACTCTTCTTCACTTTCTCCTCACAGTTTCACTTTCCCTCCTCTCCTCAAGGCTTGTGCCGTACTCAAATCCCTTTCGCAGGCTCAAATGCTTCATGCCCATATCATCAAATCCGGATTCCATTCAGATACATACGCTTCTACAGCTCTCACATCAATGTACATGAAACTTCATCATCACACTGACGCCCTCAAGGTGTTCGACGATATGCCTCACCGAAACCTGGCTTCATTGAACGCCACGGTTTCTGGTTTCTCCCAAAATGGGTGTTTTGGGGAAGCTCTCAGGGTTTTCAAGCTTATTGGATCGGAGAATTTAAGACCCAATTCAGTTACTTTGGCTAGCTTATTGCCTGCTTGTGATGTGGTCAACCATGGCGTACAGATACACAGCTGGGCAGTGAAATTAGGGGTTGAATCCGATGTTTATGTTGCCACCTCGCTTATATCTATGTATTCGAACTGTGAAGATTTGGTTTCAGCGAGTAGAGTGTATGAAGGAATAGAAAACAAGAGCGTGGTAAGTTACAACGCTTTTATAACTGGGCTACTGCAGAATGGAGCTCCTCGTTTGGTAGTGGATGTGTTTATGGACATGAGAGTATGTTCTGAAGCTAAACCTAACTCAGTCACGTTGGTTTCGATTCTCTCCGCGTGTGCCAGTCTCTTGAATGCTCGTTTTGGGAGTCAGGTTCACGGGCTCATTGCAAAAGTTGCAACAGGAAAGGAAGTTATGGTGGAGACTGCACTTGTGGACATGTATTGCAAGTGTGGTTGTTGGCACATGGCTTTTGATGTCTTTGAAACAATGGAAGGGAACAGGAACTTGATAACATGGAACTCGATGATTTCTGGACTGATGTTGAATGCACAACGTGAGAAAGCTGTTAAACTTTTTCAACTGCTAGAATTTGAAGGAATGCATCCCGATTCAGCGACTTGGAACTCCATGATTAGTGGGTTTGCTCAACAAGGGAAGAGTATAGAAGCCTTTATATATTTCAGGAAAATGCAGTCAGCCCGTGTGGCTCCGAGTCTGAAAATACTCACTAGTCTTTTGTCAGCGTGTGCAGATTCTTCTGCTTTGAGTCGAGGAAAAGAGATCCATGGGCATGCTCTCAGAATTGATATTAATGGGGATGAATTTATGGCAACTGCACTTATTGACTTGTACATGAAATGTGGACGTTCTTATTGGGCAAGAGGAGTTTTTGATCAGTTTGATATAAAACCTGATGACCCTGCCATTTGGAATGCAATGATAAGTGGGTATGGAAGAAATGGAGACTATGAGTCTGCCTTTGAAATCTTTGATAAAATGCAGGCTCAGACGGTTCAACCAAACACTGCAACATTTGTTAGTGTTCTATCTGCATGCAGCCACACTGGTCAGGTTGACAGAGGATTACATATTTTCAGAATGATGAGAAGAGATTATGGCTTGCAGCCAAAGCCTGAGCACTTTGGTTGCATGGTTGACCTTTTGGGTCGATGTGGTCGGTTGGATGAAGCTCGAAAGCTGGTGGAAGAATTAGCAGAGCCATCTTCATCTATTTATGCTTCTTTGCTTGGGGCATGCAGGTCCTACTTAGATTGCAATCTTGGGAAAGAAACAGCCATGAAACTCCTAGATTTGGAACCCGAAAACCCAGCTCCACTTGTTATCCTAGCTAACATATATGCTGAGCTGGGAAAATGGACGGATGTAGAAAGGATAAGAATGATAATAAAGGACAAAGGACTGGACAAAATCCATGGCTTTAGCATGATAGAAGTTGCATGAGGGTTGCTCTTCCAGAAACTTCCAACCTAAATTTTTGGTGTAGAATACTAGAGTTCTGGATCCTCTCCTTCCTTGGTAGATGTTCGATGGGTATGGCTTATGGAGCAACACTCACATCTGAGATATGTAGGTGCGATTAGGCATAAACTCATCATAACCTTTGAATTTAATTTTTGTTTATGCCTGATAGGTTAACTGCAAGTTTGTTGTGGTTTGTTATACTAGTTAGGTTGTTAGTCTAGTAACAGAGCTCTTCATGTATAAATAAGCTCCACTCACTGTACACATATATGAAGGTTTCTCAGCATTCATATTATTCACATTCTGATATTGTAATATGGTATCAGAGCTTTGAATCTCTCAATGGAGAGCACATCTAAAAACAAGTTTAACTCGTCCCTGAACAAATTTTCTGAGTAAACTTGTTTTGCTCGCCTTTGGAATCTGATTCTAAAGCAACAAGTCACAAATTTACATGATCTTTGACTTTTCTGAGTTCTGGAGGTTGTGAAATGCCTGATTTTACTCATAGTTACCACTGGTTTCTCTTGCTTTTAGAAATAAAATAATAAGCAGAGATGAATGCTTTTAGATATGAAATTAGATCCGATTGATTACAAAGTTCTGATATGATAATTTTATTTGGGCAAAACATCCGTTCGTGCCCCTAACGTTTGCGGTGATTTTCAGTTATGCCCCTAACGTTTCATTTGTGTCAGTTGTGCCCCCAATGTGAAACGTTAGTTTCAATTATACCCACAATTTCAATCATCTACAAAAGAAAACACCATTTTCGCACGATTTGAGCTCGGTTTTGATCAGATTTCATATGGGTTTTAATTTTCGGACATTACAAACTTGATTCCTTGGATCAATTTCAAAGATTAAGCTCAAAATAGCCCCAAATCCGAAGAAAATTAGACCCAATGAACCCCAAAAAGGACCAAAACGAAATGCAGCAAAACGAAGCATTTTTCTCATAATTTTCATGTGCAAAATGATCCTTAGGAGCCGAAAATGAGTACCCATAACTCATTTATCAAAACAAACTGAAATGAACACGGATCGAAGCTCAAAAGTTCCAAAAAACGGTACACTAACGAGGGTGGGGCATAATTGAAACTAACGTTTCACATTGGGGGCACAATTGACACAAATAACGTTAGGGGCAGGGTGTTTTGCCTTTTATTTGTGGTTACTTTATCATCTATTGATTAGTCATAGCAGATTGAAGCAGAATGCTGGACTAATTTTTTAACTTGTGTTTCACTCTTGCTCAGACCTTAGGTGTCTAAATTCTGTAGCATGGCTACTAATGTACTTTCCTTTAGTTTCTTGTGTAAATATCGGGTTGAAAGAACAGCTAGCAAACTATATGCTTTGTCATATATACAGAGATTTGCTAATTTAGTTTGTTTGTTTTATATAACCTGGTTTAAATTTTAACAAAATAAGCATGTAATCTGGTTTAATTAGTTGTTAGATAACCTCTGCGTGATCTGGCCCAAAAATATTATGATTTATGAATTATTAACCTCTTAAAGATCAAGTCCCAAAAGTATGTTTTAGGCATGAATATTCAAAATACACTTTTCGGTACCTGGTTTTACTATAAATATAAACTTTTTAGTTTCTAAAGGTAATGCTCCAGGGACCAAAGAGTCAACGTTTTTTTTTTACCGAAAAATAAGTTTTCTCGCAGTCTATGACTATGTGTATGACTATGAGCTGCTTCCTTGAGTCCGTATGAAGCATGATGTTCTCATGAAAAAGGATTTCAATTACGAAGTGTAATATTTCATGAATTGTAATTGATATTCTATATTCCAATATGCCAAAACGATGGCAGAAATAAACAGCAGCAAAACTGCTCAATCAATATCAAGTTATTCATACTACTAGTCCTAGCACATCATCAAACAAAAGCAGTCAATGAAATGAACTGAGAAAGTGAGAATTCATATGATATACTGATTGATATCCTCACCCCATGTCTTCTCTCTCTTTTCTTCTGTGGCAGGCAAGAAAAAGAAAAGGAAAACAAGAGATGCAAGCTGTTCACTGATCAAATTAAAGGTTTATTCCTTTGCAGGGATGCTTAAATTCCTCCTCTTACGCTGCTCAAGGATCTGGTTACTTGCATCAGAAAAAACAGAGGCAGATGCAATTCTAGACGTTTCTGGTGATTCCATTAATGAAGTTGGTGGAAACAATATCAAGTTTCCTGGTTGACCTTTACTGACACCACCAGAAGAAGAAGAAGAAACAATATTATTATTATTATTTATATACCTCCATGATGATGAGCTAGAACTATAATAACCATCACCTCCTAGCTTCAAGTTCAACCCAGTTCCAAGACCTCCATTACTGTTATTCTTAGTATTACCACCAAAGTAGGTTGTGATTGCTTGTTTTGCAGCAACATCAGAAATATTTGGTGAAATATTATATCTTGGTATGGGAATGGAAGAGAAGCCAGAGGAGGAGGTGAGTTTTCTAAAGTGATGATGATGATACGGTGGTGTTGAAATGTTAGACAAGTTTAGAGAAGCATTATTATGATAATTGAAGTTGAGATTCGTAGTGGATGATGATGAGATATATGAAGAAGAAGAAGAAGAAGAGGAAGAGAGAGAGTAGTTAAGCATGGAAGCAGGCACAGAGGATGTGGAAGCCATGGGAGTGGCTGCAGCAAGTGGGAGTGGGTGGTTGTGTGTTCCTTCATATGTGGTTATTAGTATTGACATGTCCTCTGCACATCTCTGCACCTGAAATNATGATGATGATGAGATATATGAAGAAGAAGAAGAAGAAGAGGAATAGAGAGAGTAGTTAAGCATGGAAGCAGGCACAGAGGATGTGGAAGCCATGGGAGTGGCTGCAGCAAGTGGGAGTGGGTGGTTGTGTGTTCCTTCATATGTGGTTATTAGTATTGACATGTCCTCTGCACATCTCTGCACCTGAAATGTATATATGTATTATGTAATACATTTTGAAAATTTAACAAAAATGATATTTTTACTTGAATCAAATTTTATTGACACACGTTAGCTTTTTCTTTTTTCCAATTGAAATCAGATCTTTACAATTATCCATTAATTTAGTATATCCTTGTTAAAATACCACAATTACATCCTTTCTAAACTATTTTCTGACAGTGAGAAGATAACTTTGTATATGCTTAAAATTAGACTATAATTGTATTTATTTAATATAATTATAATAAAGACAGTTAATTTGACATATATATAAATCCTAACATGAGATAAATTCTTAATATAATGACAAGAAAGACAATTTAGTAATCAGATCACTTTAAAATAATCGTATGTGATGTGTTTGTGTGTGTAAAATTAACTTAATTTGTTGGCAAGAAGTAAATCAAAATAGAGTTTCTGTCACGTTGTTTCAGATTTCAAGGAAGAATCCGAATTCCGAATGTATTTTTGAAATAAGAAGAATAGGTAATTAGTGTGCATGATCGATTTCATGAATAATTAAATATCAAAATATTCAAATTAATGAATGAAAAGCCAAGTTAAGAATATTAGTTAAATAGGGAAATTGGGACCTGTTTCCTGACAGGACAAGATGGGGAGACAGTGCATCTGTAATAAGCCCGGGGACATGGATTTCCCTTTGCTATTTTTTGTCCATATTTTCTCCATTGACATCCATCATTCATCTGTTATAATAATAATAGTGAGAAAATCATGCATATATGTGAATAATATAACTTTTTCATTATGAAGCTATATATAACAGATCATGTCAGTAATAATATTAATCGAATTAAATATAACATATATATATATACTAACCGTACCGTTTGAGTATCGCATCTGGCTCTGATGGAAACCCTAGCTTTCTTGAGCGGAGGAGGTTGATGATTAGTATTACTTGTCCTAGTGTTGATGAGATCCTTGGGTTCATGATGATGAGAGCTAACATGATTAATATTAATATTTGTAGCTTCATCAACTTGTTGATATTGATCACCAGCAACAAGCCCTAGTGCAAGTCCTTCTCCCATAATATTCTTCTTCTCAACTTCATCATTAATAATAATGCTATGATTTCTGTGGTCCTTATTAGTTGAATATTTTTTATCAGATGGAAACCCTAGAGAGAGAGACACAAGCTCATTATCATTAATAATAATGTTATGATGAGCTGCTAATAATTCCGTGGCTGATGTAGATTTGTTGGTAGGCTGATGATGATGTCCAAGGATGTCAAAGAAATGCATTTGAAGTGATTCATACTCATTCACAAGCTCTGCTAATAATACTTTCAGCCTCTCATTCTCTTCTCTCACCTCTCCCATTTCTCCCTTTCTTGATTCAATAATAACCTTTTCATCTTCGTCCTGCACCTTCTTAATATATATATTATATCACTTTTCACTTTTCACACACATAGATATCTAGAGAGATGAAGGAATAATAATGAAAATTTCTTAATCAACTCTTTATAGATAATTATAATTTTTTTTAATTCGTCTTTATAATTGATAGAATTATATATAAGAGAGGTTGAGCCCGGCCTGCAGTGAAATTAATTTATTATGTACAAATACATGATGGATAAAAAATGCATGCATGTTGTGATGATGAGAATGAATTTAAATAGCTAGTATTAGAGCTTTTTGTGTTGAAAATGACTAATTAGTCTGCCGTAAGCGTTTTGATCAAATAGCTAGTATTAGAGCTTAAGAGCCAAGGTCATATATATGGATTCTATTCCTAGTAGGCGAATTATTGAAGGGATATATTGTTGTTCTAAGAGTGGCAGCAATAGTCATATAAAGGAAACTCAAGTATGAGATCGAATCATAGTCAGATTCTTGGTGTTTAATACAGGTTAAAGAAAAATAGAGTTGTACTCTTACTAGTAGTATAATTTACTCTAGCTAATAATGACAAGTGCTTGACCTAATAGATACTCTGATTTTAAAGACTTTGGGGGTAAAATCAACATTTCCTTTTCTTTCCCCTTATAGATATAAGATAAATTTTAGTTTAAGCATCTCAAAAAGAAAAAAAAAACTAGAAGTAGCTAAAATGAACATTCATAATTAAGATAAATTTATACTTGTTAACTAAGCGAACCCCAATAAACTGGATCTACCAAAAAGAAAATTTAAAATCTTAAATACAGTAATAAAATTAAAAGAGCATCCAAGCTAAGGTACCCAAAACAAATTAAAGAAACAATATAATCACCTTTTGGCCACCAATCTCTTCATCATCGTTAGACTTCACCATCTTGCTAAGATTTTCCTCCATAACGGTATCTTTTGATAAAGAGCTTCTCATACAACTTGTCATATGGCGAAAATCTCTTTCTCTGTCATCTCCCTTTATAGTATCGCTTCTTCTGCTTCACACACATACTATTATATATATATATATATATACTAAAACTAAAATCATGGCATTTTGACTTTCATTATATATATAAGCTGAAATTCAAAGAGAGAGGTTTTCATTTGCATGTGTTAGCCACTACGACATGTCCCACCCAAACTCATAAGGAAATAAGAAATTGATTAATATTTTTTTTGTTTATATTAGTGGGTTTCTTCTATATACAAATATCGACACATAATTCAAAATTCAACGTTTGAGAGAGATGACAGAGGCACTCTTTAATTTTGAAAATTTGTCAAATTCATGAACGCGGCTATATATATATGGCAGTCAAAGTTCCACCTGCTGTATATATGCAATATTCTTCCTCTACTTTGACTATAGTGATATACCCCTCTCAAATTAATTCGGTGACATTTTTTATCTTTGATTTCTTTTGTTTTACCAATTTAATCAACCTTATTAATGTCATCATTAAATATTAAATTTTAGGCAAAATGTGATGCGTTCCATCTAATTTTATTGCATAAATTATGATGTAAAAAATGACTTCAATTATTAACCACACAATCATACATGCATGAATATGCACATGCATTCAGTATCTAGTTATTTTAAATACATGCTTATAATTATATAGTTGAAGTCTAGGTATATATATATATAGTCACGTGTGGGTCATGCATGCGCATGGCTTAGGAGTCAATTTGTACAATTATTAGGTATGTGTGAATTGTGATAATTAAGGGTTGGAAATTTGGAATCACATTGTTTCAAAAGAGTCAATCAGTAAGCTATCATCATTGCATGCTCTGATCCTACCCAAGTTTTGATTGCAGAAGTGAGAAGATTTAAGCTAGCGTACGTGTTGAGAATTTGTATTGTAGTGCAATACATACACACACACACACACACATATATATATATATATATATCACGTTAAACTCTGTGTATGTGTGTGTGGACGAACTACGTACGAATGATTGTTTAATTTGCACTTTTGAATTTTGATTAATATTTTTCAACAAACATATTCTTTGTAAAATTAAAATGCTCGTCTTTGAATAAATAAGTTACATATATTCAAGAATAATCTTAAATATATGGACTAATTGTCTCATTCATTGAAATGCACAAGTCCCTAAGCTAGTAAGAGAATTAATCACTATTATTGACATTACATATACTTTGGTTACAACCAAAAAAACTAATAATAATAATTGCAATATTTTAATTAAAAACCCTTGTCTCCTAGATTTAGTGAAACCTAAACTGTTCCGTAATTAGTTGGGCTGTCAGCATCATCGATCACTCTAGCTACTTCATTATTAATCCAACTATGTATACGGATCTTTGTTTAGTTTATTACAACAATTGAAGTTCATTTTCAAACTTACAAAGCCATTCCACTGATTCAAGAGCCATTTCTGCAGCTGTCTATATATATATATATATATATATATGTGCAGAATATAAAGCTGCAACGAACTTTTGTTTGAGAGAAAAATTCAGAACATATATAACACATACATATATACAAAGAATATGTACCTTACATGTAAGCATATGTGTATTATGTATATATATATTATAAGCAAGAGGCTTTCATTTTAAGAGATATGATATGAGATTATATCTCTAAATTGTTAACGGACACGCAAATATGTATGTAAAATAAATAAGGGACTAAATTGTTAACTTAGTAAAGAAAGAGAGACTAAATAGTAAATTTTCTCTTATTTTTAATTTCGTAGACTAGTTTTAAACATGGACGACCAGAAAGGGGTGGAGCCATATAATATTAGATATATATTATGCAGTTTCTTTGTTTTGATTCGCTTAGTGGCATCAATTAAATCAAGTTATTTATAATTCGATCGAACAGTACCCTCTCCCTCTCCTGAGTCAAAATTACATTAAATTTTTCAAGACTTGTAACCTTCTGGGTGCTGAATATATAAATTCAACTCTGAAATATATATAATTATATATATATATATAAAAGATGGCCGGCTCAAATGAAAACCATACAAGATAAACTTGTTTATATATAACTCAAAAATTTATATGCGGTCATGTATCTATATCTATACTATATTATATGGCTAAACTCCTTTATGATTGGTCAAAAATAGTGAATTAAAAAATTAAAAAAAAAATTACCACTCTCTCCCCACTCACTCTTCCCACTTCTTTAAAAAAAATAAATTAAAAAATGCAAAAAACAATTAAAAATTAAAAAATGCCACCACTCACTCTTCCCATATGAGGTAATTTCAAATTGGTCCTAAATATTTTATTTATTTTAGACGAGTCTTACATATTTTTATAATTTCTCAAATTGGTCCCAAATTTATTCTTTTATCAATATAAAAATCAATTCAAACGTTACATGCCCTCATAAATAATTATGACCCTCATGGCCTGTTGACATATACTTATAACATAATTTATTAAGCTTCCTAAATTTACAAGTAAATTGTAAACTATATGCTGGAAGCATGCCTGCATTCGTAGTCAACATGTTTGCAGAACTACCATATAATAATTAATATGTATAGTCATCTAGTACTCATCGATCATCTTATATTATATGGCTCCACTCCTTTCTAGTCGTCCATATTTTAAAACTATAGTACAAAATCAATAATAAGATAGAGGAAAATTATTATTTGATCCATTCTTTTTTACTGAGTTAACGATTTAGTCCCTCATTTTTTTTTGTGAACTCTCATTTATTTTACATATATATTTGCGTGCCCGTTAAGGACGCAAAGCCCCTAATATATATATAGGAGTATATATTATGAAACCTTTTGCTGCCTTGTGAGAGACACTAGAATTGGAGATATTAGGTAGCTACCTAGGTACCAACTAGCTTCCTAATTCCCGGCAAGTTTTTTCAATACATAGCCGTATAGGGTTTGCCACTTTTAATTAATATAACTTTCTCCTTTTCAATTCCCTTTAATTTCTTTAACAAATTAAAGTTCTGATTTTGAAACTATACCCATCACAATCAGGACAACAGTTTTATGAATATACTATCATTAAAACTATATCCAATTACCTATATGAAGTCTAATCCAAAATTTTACTTTTTTGATAAAAAATTTCTCCAAAGTTAAATACACAATTTCATCACTTATATATCTAGACCTCCAAGTTGTGATGGAGAAGAAACATTATGGTGGTGTTAATTTTTTTGTTAAATTAATCTATTAATCTTTCTAATTTACATCACTTTTTAATTAAATTTCAAATTTATTTAATATCTAATAAATATTTTAATCCACAAAAATCGGAGAAGACATAACTTTCATGTGAGCCATTGGATAAACTTTTAATGGTTTAGAATGAAAGGGAGAGGAAAGGAGAGGGGGAGTTATCTTTCTAATCCACATCCAATTCTGGTACAATCTTTCTTTTCTACCTTTAACCCATTCTGGTACAATAATTCTTTATTAAAAAAGTCGTATCTTACAATGTAACCATTCATATGAGATACATTTACTTAAAAACGTATGGTTTACATATGTAACGAACTCCATGAATGAAAACAAATGCATTTCGATAACATGTCTTTTTACATGTAATTTTACATAGAGCATATAATAGAAATATTACATCAGGATTATTTTTCCCTTTTTACACGAACACAAACATGCAATATTTATTTGCGAGTTGTGTTGTGCTGTTGGTGTATCTCTTCTGATATTGCTGGACAATGTACCAAATATATCCTGCTTTTTCATCAATCATCATTGCATGAATGAGTGACCACAAAAAAATTAATAAACAAAAATGAAAACTGGGTAAGGGATTTGATGCGACGGGTTGCTACTTGCTATAAAGACTTGGATCTAGGCTTGTGCTAACATTTAGAACCTGCAATGACTTGAATCAAGGCTTGGATTCTCAACAAGGAGGTGAAAGATGAAAAGAGTAGATGTTCTAAATATCATACTTGTGATATCAGTTTCTCGAACAATTCTCAGCTGACAAGATAAACAAATTTTATAGTTAAGAAAGAAGCTTGAACATGGGACTTGACCTGCTAGACATACTGCTAAAGTGTCTATTGTCTGCTCCATTCATAGTCTCCTCTGTGTCTCGAGTTGGCACTATTCACTCGCCTTGATTCTTCTGGCTTTATGGAATTTGCAAATGCATGCCAACCTAGAAGGTATGGCATGATAAACTACATTGAAATGCAGAAAAACTACATTCAGAATAAGAAAGATATATATCAGACTGAATTCTTAAGGACAAACTTAAATTACTCAAGAAAAGACCAAAAAGTAGTTATCAACTCCAGTCAGGTTTGATTTCTACTTCTCTCAAATGGTGGTCAGTCCTTTCTGCAACTAATTCTTATCATTGAACAAAAACTGCCAGCAGATTTTGGCCCTCAAAGCTGGAGTGAGAGAAAGAGAGAGAACCTTGAAGAAAGAGTTGAAAACAGCTGACTCTGCTTTAGTAACAGGGATCGAGATGCTCTCATCCACGTTCACAAGTTTGTTTTGAACACCTTCCAAAACGGCATAACTAAGTCAGAAATAGAGAAAATGTTTGGCATGTAAATTTCTCCCTTTTCTGTCTGAGGGGTTGGCATATAAATGGACCATACTTTTAATTATTACATCAAAGCTCAAGATCTTCAAAAGATAGCATCACTTAAGAAGCATTTTACAGTTCACTCACACCATCCCACTACTTACTACATCAACCCAAGTTTTTAGTGCCTGACAATACCAAGATGGCAAGGAAGAGATAAAATGATAGAGCCATGGCAAAATCTGTTAAAGAAGATGGATGATTACTTAGGTTAAAGAAGTGACCAGAACCATCTGGAAGGGGCTCCACCTTCAAAACTTTTCTAACTTGACCTTCATCGCTGCAAAACAAGACAGTTTCTTAAATGTCTTAACACGATAAAGCACAGAAACTAATGAAATGACACTCCCAAGTCCCAATCAACAAAAGAATCCTCCCCTTCACTCCAAAACAAAATAAAATAAAATCATAGAAGTTAATGAACAAAGACCTTAAACTTGTTAGTATGCTATCTCATCACAAATCAAAATAATTAGCACATAGAAACTACCTTTTACCCTTGGAGGGATCATGATAAAATTCACAAGACTCCCTAGCGCCAAGGCTAATTAGACTTCCCATTTCACTCACTGATAGAGAGAACACCTACATTCAAGATTCAAAGTTTCAAATCTTAAGTTATATAGAACCATACAGGTTTCATATAAGATGTTTGGCAATGGTAACTACCAAAACAGAATCACTACATTAGTCCTCAACTAGATGAAATTAGATTACTTGAGATAACCTTCTGAAGAAGCATATAGGTGAACAATGATACCACTTGTTATTTGTTAGCAGAAAAAGGAATAAAATGGCTACTTCTGAAAAATAGCTTCAACTACTTGAATTCTGGACTCAGGTCCAACTCTAATCTAAGGTTCGTTTCAAGGATCAATTCAGCCAGCCCTTGTGCACTTCTTTCTCAAAAATATGTAAGAACATTACATGATTTTGCATAAGTTTCAATCCTTGCTAGTGTGAGCAATTAAGTTGAATTGGTCAGCTAGTGCCAAAATTGCCCCACCACATTCTATAAATGAACCATTTCTCTTACTAATATATCTCCAAGACTCCAACTAATCCAAACTTAACTTTTAGCAGACGCTACATGGAAAAATCTGAATCACCTTTTTTTTGCTCCAGTCATATTGGCGCTCACCAACTGCAGGAGCAAACTGAAGCAGCATATAGCCTTCCCTAGATATTTTGAACGCCCCTGACTGCAATAAAACTAATCCAGGAAGATTAGGAAACATAAAAATTCAATAACAGAAATCCCCCAATTTGGCAGAACTAAATAAATGCCAACACACACATACGTTCAATGACACAAACGCTGGAGGCCTTGGAAACACTGTAAGCGCGGCGTTCTCTTTATAAATTGAATGATCCACAAGAACCCTAGGCGGCAGAGCTCCAACTAAACAAGTACACAAAAGCAAAGAAAATGAGCGCACTAGAAAATTTTTAACTTAGCCACTGGGAAATTTTAAGATAGAAACACAAATTCTTCGCCTTGCTTCTCTTATTGTACCAGAATGGATTGAAGGTAGAAAAGGAAAATGAATAGGAATAATTGTACCAGAATTGGATTTGGATTCAGCTGCGGCGGCGGCCGAGACGAAGAACTTAGAGTGGCGGCATTTGACAGAATGTGTGTTCGTTGAGGAAGATAATAATGGATTGAGGAAGAAGGTTGAAGTTAAAGAAGTGGGCTTAGAAATGGAAAGAAGGGAGAGATTAAGGGACGAAGAAGATGGCAACTGTAGCTGAAGCATCTTCTCCCCTATCCCTTCTGATCTTTCCCGGGTTACACTGTTTCATTACCAATATTTTTATATTTATATAGAATTATATTTTGAACCTTGAATCAATGATAAAAATGTATAATTTTAACTCTCATCTAACCTAACTTGATTCAAGTAATTCTATTAAATATACATGTCTTAATAAGTAATATTTTTTTTATTTGTAATTCATACTTAGAATTTGAAGAGAAAAAAAGAGTAAATATATTATTTAGTTCTTGAAAGATTACAAAGCCAACAATTTAGTCCATAGTACAAAAAATCGGACCGGTCATCAAACCGGTGGAAGGCTCGGGTCACTGGTTCAATAGTTCAACCGTTGGGTCACTGGTTTAACCGGTTGAACCGGTTTACTTAAAAAATACATTTTCAAATATACATATTCATTAAATACACATTAATATATTGCAATAATTTAAATATAAAGTAAATATTAAACACTTTAGTACCTTTGGAGCTATTTTACAATTTTAACCATAACAAGTTTTGTAAAAATTACATATTGACCCCAAATTTTTTTTAAAGTTTTCATTTTAGTCCATCTATAATATGTATCCAGGGACTAATTTGTAATTTTTTGAGGTCAATATGTAATTTTGTAAACTTTAGCGGGTCAAACCGGTTCACGGTTCGCGGTTCACCGGTCGGACCGCCGGTTGAACCGGTGAGTCACCGGTCGTACCATAACTTTTGAAAGCGTCTCACCGTTGGTCTCAAGCTGATTTTCATCCATTATCTGTTGTTAAATATGATCTGGCATATTGAGTTGGATGATGACGTGGCAAATATGAGTGAAGTTATGAGATGAATGGAAATCAGCTTGGGACCAACAGTAGGACGTTTTAGAAGTTATGAGACCAAAATTGCAACAAAAAAAGTTTTGGGACTAAATTGAGACCTTTTCCAAAGTTATGAGACCAAACTTGCAACAAAAAAAGTTATGAGGCCAAATTGAAATCTTTGGCAAAGTTATGGGAGCAAAGTGCAGTTCATCCAATAATAAATATAGAGTTGATTACAATTGTGCATGGTGGTCAAAATGACGTCGTTTAGATAGGCGGTGGGCTTAATAACATAAGGGGTCAGCGTTGAGCAGCTTCTACACCTAACAGGGTGCCGGAATTCCGACGTCACTGTTTGTCTTCCTCTCTGAATCGAATCAGCCATGGCTTTGCAATCTGGAATTGGCCTTTCCAAGATCCTCGTCATAGCTGGAGCTGGTAATACTCTCTCTCTCTCTCTCTCTCTTGAAGTTCGAGCTAGCCATGTTGATCTGATTTTACCTTTTTCAGGATACACTGGCACGATTCTCTTGAAGAATGGTAAATTGTCCGACTTGATTGGCGAGCTTCAGGTACTCATCTCTGTTAACCATCGCTTGCTCGTTCATATTTGACTCTGATACCTTTTATGCTTTCAAAGATGCTGTTTTGCTTCTTTTTTTTTTTTCAATTCACTCTTTGGAATACCTGTTGGTAGAAATTCAGAATCGTGACTTTCTTAGTTATGTAGTTAGTATGTATGGCTATAGTATAATTGGAATTGAGGAGAAATTAATTACGTGGACTCGGGGATGATGGGTTTTCATAAATTCGTTTTTTTAGTTTATTCTAGTTGTTGATCATTGTGAAAAAGTTATTGTTGTTGGGTTCCCACATAGCAGGAGTTGTATAAGAATGATCTAAATACTTATATGAGTATTCAATGTGTGTTTTCTCTTGCTGTTCTGCTTTAAATGGTGTTCATTACCTTCGGTATGTTACCCTGTTGCCCAGATTTGAAGATTGAGAAGCCCCATTACAATATATTTTTTGGGGTATTTGGCCTCTTCCCTAATGGATTATTATTCATTTTTATCTATAGTTGCTGGTAAAGGGATTGGAAAAGTCTGGAGATCAATCTGATGGTGACAGTGAAGTTGCTGATGCCATTGCTGCTCAGGTAGAGAGAGAGCGTGTGTAAACTAATTAATTATGTCATAGTTTTTGACTTTTATACCCAAAAGGCCAAAAACGAACTTGATGAACCATTTGAATATGTCATTTTTTTTTACTTTATTCTAGGTGCGTCGTTTAGCAAATGAAGTTCGACAAATAACTGCAAGCAGGTCGATCACTGTACTGAATGGGAATTCTGGACAAATTGGTATATTCTACTATCTACTCATGCCGTTGCTTTATATTCTGTGGTTTATTTCATGTTCTGCATTTACTTGTAGGGATACATATTACATAACATCTTTACAGGTTATCGTAAAGCTAAGGGTACACTGGGGAGTTGCATAGAATGAATTCCACCTTTTTTTTTTTTTTTCTCTCCATTGACTATTGAGTGACTAATTTCCATTTGTCTATCATTTCTTGCAGGTAATTTGTCATCCCTTGTTGTTCCGGCAGCTACCTTGGGTGCTCTGGGTTATGGCTACATGTGGTGGAAGGTATGGAACAACTAGGATATTTGTGAGTTGTTGATTGATTTCATTGGCTTATTTTTAACATTTTGGTTTTCGTTTTCAAGGCATCTGTTTGTTAGATAATTTATCTCAGGAGTTCAATTTTCATTTGATATTCTTTGATTGTTCTGAATGATTTATCCATTTAATCATTTCTGATATAGTTATTGTTTGGTTTGGTGATTCTCTATTCTTTTTCATTTTATTTTCTTTCCCAATATCAGGGCCTTTCATTCTCAGATCTTATGTATGTGACAAAACGTAATATGGAGAAGGCTGTTTCAGATCTGACAAAAAAGCTGCAACATGCTTCAGACGTCATTGCTGTAAGTGTTTGTTTACTGCATTGGAGTTTATTTTTTTCAACTTCTTTACTAGGCACATCCAACCATGCAGTGGTAAGTTTATAACATTTGATTGTTCAACTACCTTTGCACATGAAGGATTACAAAGAGACATTGACCTGAAGGCTCCTGCCATGAAATTTAATTTTATTGACATAAGACTCATGCTGGATGCTGCACATACTCACTATGAGAATATGACATATAACTATCATGAAATATGAGGCCCCAGAGATTGAGAGTGATTGGACTAGATTTTACAAAAGCAATGAATACTGCATTATTTGTTCTGAAGATATTAAATTCGCACATGCCACCATCTATACCCATTGCTGATCTTTGTCTTGCTTGGAAATTATGTAATTTTTGTCATACCAAATCACTCATAATTGGTCTATCTATTAATTGCCTTTCAATTATTTTGTTTCCAGGATGCCAAGAAGCATTTGACACAGAGGATTCAAAATTTGGATGACAAAATGCTCAAGCAGAATGAGTTGTCACGTTCAATTAAGGATGATGTATGACCTTTGCCACATAGTCCATCTAGATGTTTATGAGTATAAACATGCATTATTAGATAAATATATTCAAAACAGATTTTGGGATAACCTTCTTTTTACTGACTTAGACACAAACATGCACCATCATGTGCTGTGGCTGCAGACAAAAGTGCCTCACTGTCTTTAGTTTCTTGATTCTGAATTGGGCCTCTGTAATATCTTTATTAAGTGANTGATTTGTTTCTTGGTTCTTGCTTTTATAAATATATTCAAAACAGATTTTGGGATAACCTTCTTTTTACTGACTTAGACACAAACATGCACCATCATGTGCTGTGGCTGCAGACAAAAGTGCCTCACTGTCTTTAGTTTCTTGATTCTGAATTGGGCCTCTGTAATATCTTTGTTAAGTGAACATAGATATTAGAGAAAATCATGTGGTAGTACGGCAGAACATGAAATTTACCTTCTTGATGGATCGATATCTTTAATAGATGCCTATCATGTTGCCTTATTATCTTGCCAATATGCTAAAACCAGTTAAGTCATTACTACTGGTGGAATATATAGTACTCTGAATGCTAACCAACCTGCCTTCCTCCTCCTCTCTGGAGTGCTTAGGATCTTGCTTTGCTTTTGTTTTAAAGCAGTAGAACTGCATGTTAATTAATTTTATGGTTAAGAATACCAGATCAGCTACTTTAGAGTTTAGCCTGTTTTCGACTCCTGAGTGCTTGCTCTTCCTACTTTTGTCCCCCTACTTTATTCTGTTGTTATATTGATTCTGTGTTGCTAATCTAGCAATTAAAACTTCAAAATTTGCATTGACCCTTTTTATCTTATCACATCATTTTTTCTGAAGAACATGTTCCTTCAATTCCGAATCTAAAATATGTATCTTCAATACCTGTTAGCCTTCAACTTAGTGGCTTTAATTAGATTGCTGATAATTTACTATTGCGTTTTAGAAGGATTGAAGATGGGAAAGTTGTATAAATTCTTGTACCAAAAAAAGAAAGTTGTATAAATTCCTATTTTGTATGTAATAGGTATTTTTTCATCATTTATGATAAATGGAATAGATCAAGATGAAGTCTGGCAAAATCATATCACCTTCTATTTGTTATGAGATATATATATAGCCATTGAATTTGTTTTGGTCATCTTTGTCTCTGAGATAGACTCATGAGGAAAAAAATTTGGACCACTTTATTTAAATTGTTATACCTGTTAAACAGGTTGCTGGAGTTCGAGGTACTATTACTGATTTCCGTGATGACTTGGGGCTGTTGCAACAAACAGTGGAAACATTGGTATGCTTTATTTTCATGGTTTGGCTAATTAATTGCTGTTATGGTGTTCTTTCTTGTGTATAGTTATGAAGGAGGATAATGCTAAGAAGTTAGGAAATACCAAATGATCTAGTTGCCAAAAGTATTTTCTTGTTTTGCCTTTCCAAGAAACAAGGGAGAGCTTTTTAAGTGTTGTGAGCGCCGTTTTTCAGCTTCAGAAACAACTGTTATGTGTATGATTGTTTAAGTTTCGGGGTGTTCCCTGCTTTAGCTAGCACCCAACTTTCTGCATAAGAAATCCTCAATCGTCAACTGACACACAAACATACTACCAGTCTTTCTTTTTTGATATATTCATACTCTTTATTTATTCTCTTTCAGGATGAAAGATTAGCTGCATTGAGTTGGAAGCAGGTAAAACTTCCTTTTGTAGCTATTTTGTAACTTGTCCTTTATCTATGAGAATTTGTATTTTTTTTTATGACCTCCGAGGGGGTTCTTCTCATGTTAGATATGGCATCAAATATCATAATTTTGAGCCTTTCTTGCTCTGTTTTGTTTTTTTTTTTTGTTAGGGAGGATATCCTATTCTTCTCTTTTTACACTTACTCTATTCTCTTATCAATGAACGTGCAATTCTGTTTTTAAAACATTGGAGCTTATTATGTACACAACTTCTTCTATGTGAAAAAGATTTGTACATATTCTTATTATGTTTTATATGTTACCATGAGTGGTATAAATTACAAATATTAACAATTTATCATAAAGTATTATTGGTATGGTTGAGTGATCTCAGTGCTTAGATGGTAACTTTTGTATTGTGTCACCATGAGGAAATACTGATACAATAGTGTGGTTGCAGGATTATGCAAATCATGGTTTGGCATATCTCATTGACGTTGTACATGGAAAACCGAGGAAAATGCCTGAAATCTTCCAGGTTAGGACTTATCTTCTGTAACTATGTTCCTGTTTGCCTCCCCCAATATACCCTCTGGTTGCTGAATATGCAAATTGGAGACCATCCTTTGTGACAGAAATCTGCTATCGTTTACTTTCTGCTGTGGGTGTTAAAGTGACAGTGAGAAACATAGAGTGTGGACAGCTTAAATTTAGAGCTTTCTTCTCTTAGATTGAAATGAGTGATAACTTTGCTTATGATGCTTGTGTTTTATTCTTCACAGAATCACAGTATTAGTTTTTCCTATATGGATTATCATCTGACCTAATGTAAATTGTTTACTATACAGCAAGAGCAGCCGAAACTTTCTGGCAACTCCCCCAATTTGCTTCCATATGCTGGAACTCCAGATATCAAGGTTTTATCTTGTGCTTGTTATTTATTTAATTTTTTCCTGCTTGAAAACTGAGTTTTTCTGTCATTTGTACTAATGGTTAAAAAACATTATTCTATTGGTTGTTCCAGTTTATTTGTATAACTGTAATATGATTGAATAGAACTTTCTTTATAGCAAAGTTTCCTTTCCCTTAATGTCACTCCAGTTGTCCAACCTGAAAGAAATGGTTTTAACTTTTAAGTTGTTCCTATGGTGGAAAATAGTCCTGTTCATTTTTTTATATATATATTTGTTCTTGGATTAGCCATTATTGCTTCCCAGTGATATAGTGTGATTATCCTTTCAAACATTTATAGTAAGTCTAAGATACTATTTTCTTCAATTTGCTATGGTTTCCTGATGCTTTTTTAATTTGAAATTGTTTAGAATATGCTATATGATGTTTTTTTGACTTGCAGGGTTTAATAGACATTGTAGATGGTGTCGAAAAGCTAGACAAGCGAAGGCCATTATTGAGGTTTGAGTTTGGTGCTTTTGATTTTGTTTCAAATGTGTTTTGGCCTTCTGGGCAATCTAGGTCATGCTTGTATCACTTTTTCTGGGCCCCTTATTTTCAACAAAAATTGCACAAGCTAGAGGAAATATTGGAGTGATCATCACTATAATTGCTTCTGATGACTTGTTATTTGTTAAGAATATGCGCTATATTCTGACTGCCAAGTGTTGCTTGGTTCTTGCTAAATCTTTTGGTAGTATGTTTTGATATCTGCATGCAAAAACTTATTATGCTATGAAGCTGGACATCCCTATCTTTAGGCATGCGATGTGTCTAACAATGACACTATCATGACAAAGAGTTGAATGTTGACAGACATTCGGACGTGTCAAAATAAAACAAAAATATCATTTCTGTACCCTGTTTGATTGCCCTCTACTTAGAATTCATATGCTGTTAAATACTTAAATGTGATCTAATCACATGAGTGTGGCCTAGTGGTTCCTCACTTGGTCCCTTAACCAAGTGGTGGGGGTTCGAATCCCACCTTTGGGAATGGAAAGCATTTTGTGGCCAGTCGTTTACCCTTAAGTGGAGGATCCGCAACAGGGGGGATTAGTCAATGTTCCCGACGGTGGATACCCTTGGTTTATACCAAAAAAATATTTAAATGTGATCTATGTTGCTATAATTGGTTAATTTTCTTTTTGACTTTTTATTTTAACTAAGTCTTACTCTTTGTACATCTGTGATGTTGAAATATTTAAAATATCAGAAATAGATTAGTTGTAAAAAAAGACACCAAGCAAGTCCTGCCATTCCGAATGGGCTAATATAGCAAGCCACCTCACCCAATTTTCAGGACTGATCAGTCTGGCCTATTTGGACACCTTTGATGATTGGTGTCGTTTCATTTCCTTTCCCTTATCCTGAATATCATGATTGACTTGTAGTTGTATCTGCCATATGTTATTTCATATTGACCTTGTTTTGTTTGAATTTGTAGGGCTGCTTCAACCAGGTAATTCCACAAGGTCTAAACAAGATAAATATAGCATAGCGTTCAAAAGGCAATTCTTGGATTGCCTCCTGTTTTCTCGGTTTGCCTCCTTGTATGTACGCAATTAAATTGTAATTTGGCATTTCAGTTGCTATTGACGTGTTTGTCAGATCTGTAACAGATCTCTTCAACTCTTAAACTACTACTGTTTACTGGTGTACATGGAGACTATTGGATTTTATATATTCGAACCACTCAATTGTGATTCCATGACTTTGTACATAATTAGAAACATTCAATTTTGCTGTTAAGGAGTTTGATTGTTTGGCAGCTTCCTAACTTGCGCAGGCTTATCCGCTTGGTTAAATTTGTTTCAAAATGCCTAATTAATTGCTTTTTGAGTGAGGGTTGTAACTTTGAAACTGCATTTTGGTCAATTGCGAATGTATAAATAATCTCAAGGGAATGGGATGCTCATTAATACTCTTGCTTCTGCTGTGGGAAGAAAATTATTTCACATTTTTGTTAAATATAGATCGATGTGCCAATGGAGGTTCTTTTTTTCGTTGTTCTTGTAGTTCTGATTTGTGCGAAATAAAATCCTCTTAATTGGAGTTTAGGGAAAGATAGAAAGAGACCTAGAGAAAGAAAGTACAGGTTTCGTATATTTTATTATCTTTTTATATGAAATTCTCTCTCTGTCTCTTTATATTTCTCTCTAAATTTTATAAACAACACAAAAGTTTTCACTTTAAAGAATTCAAATTTGTGATCAATCACTTCAATTTATTAACGACTAATATAAAAGTATTTTGTACTCACTCTAGAGAGAAATATCCTTCTATTTTTATCTGGCTCCTTTCTATCGCGTAATCCACACAGGTAAAATATAATTTTCCCCTCCATTGAACAATTCGATCTTTTGATTTAAAATAATCTCTCAGAGTATCTACATAAATGGGTTCAAAGAAAACTTTGCTGCTTCATACTTTGAAACCATTGGAAGGGTCAGTCCTCAGATTATTATTATCATGAACAGCCAAGATACTAATTATGCACGACTTAGCAATTATTTAACATCCACGACTACATCCTAAGGAAGAAGAGGCTTCGCTTTTAACAATATGTTTCTAACACAAAAAGAAAGGATAAGAATTACATAAATTTCCTTACATCTTTATTATAAGGCTCTCTAATAAAAATCAAATACGTGGCATATTTATTTTGTATGATCAACTATGGTATAAAGAGAGTATAAAACATAACATTATGTTCAACCAATTGTTAAATAAAGGGAATGTAATTAAAATTTATGATTGGAAGAATTTTACGGCAAATGTTTTATATAAAATATTTCCTCCTAGAAAGTAATCAGATAGACATGTTCAAAGAGGCATCCCATACATGATAAAATGGCACTGTTCTCTCTTCTAGTGACTGCAAGTTTGGTAATCCACTGTCATTCAAGTAAGAAACCCCATCACTACCTTCTTGTGGATTTTCCAATTCATAATCTTGTTCACCTTTCCCATGATCATCATGCTTCAGATTCTGCTGCATTAGCTCTCTGAAAACTGAAGACTTCAAGAGAAGCCCTAGTGCTGTTGGAGAAGATGATGATGATGATGATGGCTTAGTGTTACTATGGCTTGCTGAAGGGGTCACATACTGAGGAACCATGTCTTGGTTGTTTGCATTGTGATTGAAATTGGACACTTGATTACTGATTTTTCTGGTTTGGATGATGAGGTTAGGATTTGTAATGGGATGATGATGATGAAAGTGTGAGCTTGGCTTTTCCTCTGTTCTTAGCCATCTGATGTATGTGCTCAAGTCAAAGTTTGTGACTGCATTTATGCCTCTGTATTCAATGGCTGCAATATCATATGCACGAGCAGCCTCTTCTTGTGTACCTGAAAGAAAAAAAGAAGGTAAAATAACTACTTGAAAAAATGTAAATGAAGAAATAAGTTGGTTCAAAAAAATTTTGGTCAAAATGAGTCATGATGTGATAACTAATTAATGAAAATTTTCTTTTCACGCTGACTTCTAAAATTTAATCAATGCATTGAGTATAACTTTAAAAAAAGAAGTTAAATGAGTATGAAACTCACTGTAAGTCCCAAGGTAAAGGTACTTGTTACCAAACACCCTCCCAATTCTTGCTTCCCATCTTCCATTGTGATGGTGTCTGCACTCAAGTTTCAGAATTATAACCTCAATCAGCATTAAATATTTACTTGTCCATAACACAAGGTTGTGTCAATTACGACACAAATTTGAAATAATTAGTTCACCTTGCTACTCCTCTGTACTTTGATACACCCCTTGAAAAGCCACTACTTCTCCTGCAAAATGTAAAACAATGATATATATATCATGCAGTGCTAAGAAGATACCAAAAAGTTTCATAAGGAAATGGTTCTTTCAGAAATGGAATAATTACCTTCTCAAAGAAGCAAGATATTCTTCCTTTGTCATAGTTTTCATAATCTCAATCTCTTTCTCATAGTCAGAAACCTGCATAATCATCCAATAGATGCAAAATTTAGCACCACCTTATAGATTTTGCACAAAATTAATAGTTTGGTGATCTTTTGTCACTTTTCAAAATTCAGGGAATTCTTTGCCTAATGACTGAAGTTCAAGGAGATTTTGTGCATTTTAGCCAAATAAGTCCCCAGTCATGAATAAACACATATATGTAAGTTTTCAAAGGTGAGTCCTATTAAAACTATATTTAATGTGTCAGGTGTATTCATAATTGAGAAAATAAGTATTATTAGAAATTTTTTACAATAAATCTTTGAATCAATTAATGAAGAATGGCCATACAGGGAAGTTTGTGAAGGTAGAAATTCCCCAGTATTTGAGAGCAGCCATATCATATGCTCTAGCAGCAGCTTCTTCATCAGTATAAGCCCCTGGCAGATAGTGTTAGGAATTAATAATAATAATAATATTAAATTGTTATTGGAAGCATGAATCTGTTGCATCAGATTTGAATTTTAGAGATTTAGTTTGTTTTTGAATTAGTCATATATATGAGTTAACTAGTGGGTACATGATTTTAGGAATAAATAGTTACTTTATTTTATTTATCTTTTATTTAATTATGTGTATCTCTTCTATAAAAGGAATCTGATTTGTATCTATCATTATGGAGCTAAGAATGAAGAAAAGTTCATGAGAAAAAGAAAAAAAAAATTTATGAGAGCTTCCATGTTTCTTCCTCCCAAAAATCCCAACAGATAGTAGATTCCGAAAGGTTAATTTCATTTTCTTTTTTGGTATCAAAATCTCATCCTCTCTGAAAAGAAAGTGTGGAAAATAAAGAGTTAGTTCAAGTACTTACCTAAGTAAACTGCTCCATATCAGAAGTAGCCCGTGATTCCAAATGGACAGACAAGAATACAAGAAGATGAACAAGGTGTGAGAAACCAATATAAGCACAAAACCCAAAATAAAAACAGTATCATATATAATTAGCCAATAAAATTGAACCAAATGAAGTGTCCAACATAATTATAATATGGATTTTCTGATTAGTATCTTTAAGTTTCTGGTTAAGGTGTATGTAGAGTTTAAAAAGTAATATATATATTACATTTTTTTCATTTCATCTTAATTAGTGCCTTAAGATTAGATAACCTTATAACCATTATAATATATGTGTGTGTGTGTATATACCTTGCTTCCCTTTCTTTTTCTGGGTTGGATTCCATGTCCCTTTGTCCCATAAATGAGCTTCAAATCTCCCTGTCCATCTGTGTCTGTTTTTCAGGGAGATATGATTATAACTTCAAATCATTAATCAAGCAATAATACTTGTACAATGATAGAAATAGAGAGTGATTTGCCTTCAGTGTCTTAAATTACAAGCTTTTAAGCCTATATATTTTAACCTGTTATTTTCGAACTCAAATAAAAAAAAACCACTTAAGGCACTAGTAACTATTTTAAAAAAAAAAAATTGGGTTGAATGGGATTCAAACTCAAAGTTAGATCTCAAAATGTTAAAAGTGAATGAGTTGAAGATCAATAATTAAATATATAACAATTACTAATAAATCTTATTCCTTCCTGAAAACTTCCAATGTAGTCTAATCCTATTCCTTATAGCCTATAGGTCACCAAAAGATTAAACTTCAAAGAAAGGCTCTAGTATAGTGAAACTCAAAAGAATGAGTATACACCTAGATAAATTTTTGTAATTTACTCAAAAAGAAAAGATAATTAAGACAGTTATTGTTCATTAAATTAAAGAGATCACCTGCTAACTCCCCGGAATCTCGAGCTTCTCTTCACGGCGGTGGTGGTGCCAGAAGCCGAGGCGGCAGCAGTGGCAGTGGCAGTGGCAGAGGTAGTTGATTGGTCACCATGCAGCCGCAGCTGCTTTTGTTGCTCATTGTCCCCAAAAACCGCCATGGAAGAGTGCCTCCGCCGCCTTTTGACACACTTATTAGTGACAACATTCTCACAATCCATCATCATCAACCTATGATTTCTGTGGCTGAATTCAGGTTTTACAGTTGCAGACTCCATTTCAATCTAACTATTTATGAACAAATTAAAAATCCAACACTCTAATGAGTTAAACTTGAAATGAGACACACAATTTCATGCAATGAGCATTTCATATATATATATATATATATATATACATACTAAACATACTCTGTTATCATCCTTAATTTGTATTTTTGTTGTTATAAGTGGTGTTGTTGCAACAAAGTCAAGAATGTCGATGAAAACCACACACATGAGACAAGTTTTGAACTTTCCATAACCCATAATGCTAATTCAAAGTTTAGAATGATTGAAGTATAAAACAAAAATCATCTGACCCAATGCAAGAGACTGGTATAATAAGAATTGTCTCAACCAATGCTTTTGATAAAATCGAAGTCTACAAAAATTATTATACTATATTTATATGATAACATACATGATTATGCTCAGGTTTATAGGCATACGTGGGTTGGTACAACTTTGTAGTATTTGCATAAAATTTAAGATTAAAGTAATAGGTAATTGTTATTCACTTTTTCGACAACGGTTACTTCTGTGTCACCATTTTTCCCACACAAAATAATACATTGTTGGTTGAATTATATTTTTTTAGACTGTATGATAATATAATTTTACTCATTTTTTTTTTTAATTAGCTCATATTTTAAAATTCCATGATTGCATTCTTATGGTTTAAAAAATAATTCAGTATTTGTCATGAAATTTTGCTGACTACTGCTCATTCAATTCTCTAAATTTTACATGTATGCGTTTTGTTGCATCATTTGTTGAATGCCAAAATATCACACTCATGGTTA
>QANZ01033837.1:118677-130944 GCA_003254925.1 Chamaecrista fasciculata
GAGAAAGGAACTTGCTTTAGCTTACACCAAAATGACAAACTAATAAAATCTAATGACGGTGTATCTTTAGGTGGATGAGAATATTTTCAAAACCAGACAAATTAAATGTATTTCTTTTGCTTATCCTATGTGTAAGTCCAAATTTTGTAAGGAGTTTCTTTTGTAGTTATGGACAACTATGTATAAATATCACTGTCGTCTTTAATTATGTGCAAAAGCATAATATGTCATTTATGAAAGTGCTTAAAGTAAATCCCTAGCAAACTTCGTCTAAAAAGACTGATGGTTTTCTTTGTGGTTGTTAATTTGTGTTGAGATGCAGCTTCAATTTGCATCTGTTTGTGTACTATATAGAGTTTTTTTTGTCCATATTTAACTGTATGATTTAGAACTGTAATTCCTAGGGAAATTTGTTTCTATATATGCAATACTTGTCCATTTTTTAAGGAATATTTAGATTCTCAAGCAATCTCAAAACTTTTTCCATAAAGACATTCTTGCTCTTAACTTTTAAGTGTGTTTTTGTGTTAATGATATATAATTTTTTTAAAAAAGTTTGACGTATTAACTTCATCTACATAATATGAAGTATTTATGTCAGTTTATTTTCTGTTTTAACCGTGGTGGGACGATGACTTGAGAAATAATATAAAAATGACTTTCATAAAACTCTTACAATCATCAAGTTAGTAAAAAAAGACAGTAAAAAAAAAAATTTGTCATGTGCTCTTTGATAGAATTTTTGAAAAAAAAAATTATAACTAGTTAGGACTGGGTTTCTTAGTGATCCAAGTATATTTTAGATGATCGCTCATATTATGTCAATATGATTAGGACAATCAACCCATGACTGAAAGCCATAACTCATTAGTCAATATTTGTATTTTGTATATATATTTGTTAAAAACAAATTGAAGAATCCATTTCTGCTAAATTGTTTGGACACACATACGGAAATAAGTCAAATGTGATTTAAAGTTTGAATGCATGCTGAATATAGTTTTTACTTGAGCCAAACATAGCTCAACTATATGATAACCCATTAAAAAAAAGTAGATTAGTATCAAAATTGTTTCCTAGTTATTTTTGCTTGCAATCTTATACATGGTTATGATATCATTTCCATTTAAGCATTTTTATCTTCATCCCAATACTAAATTTCTGAGTTCCTGAATGTGTTGTCACACATTGAAGGCAACATCAAAGACTATTAATAAAGATTTTAGCAGCCTCTGAAAGCAACTAATAAGCCATCGTGCTTTCCCACATTTTATCTCAGCCAGGTGTTTTAAGTGAGCACATAACAAATTCAGATAATATTGCACAAGAATTAAGGGATTTGGGGAGCAAAATGAACGACATATATATATGTTTTGCCATCTTGTTCCTTGAGGCCGTTGAAAAATACTCTTTATTGAAAAAGCTGATTGTTTGACGACACATCCTTATTAGCTAGGTTGAAAATGAATCTCTTTCTATGGTATGCTATGTATACATAGTATGTAAATTATGTATAATATATGCTATGTATAGATATGGTATACTCCTTTCCTAACTTAAAAAAGGAATCCTAATTTTTGCAACTCTGACGAACCTGCATGTATGACTGCAATGTTAACCTCTGCAACTTTCTAAATGAAGTAGTTTCTATGTGCCTTTAGATGTTCAGCAACAGCTTAGCACAAACAATAAACTCACTTCAATTGGAGAATACCATAACAAAAATGGTGAAAATGTGAGCATCTAATATGATGCCTCCCAAACCTTATAGTCTCTTCCCTCAATAGCAAGGGACCAAAATTGGCTATGGGGTTCAAAATGACCAGGTCCGATCTTCATAGCTACTTTTTCGTCGATGATGGCTGCATACACATCCCTTTCTGCCTTAACAATTTTAACCTTATATATGAAGACAGAAGAAACATTAGACCATGTCAATTTGACACTGTATTCCAATCTGGAAAACATTTTCAGACTTCTGATTTTAGTTGAGAAGATTGCAAAAAATGCAGAAGAAATTTCCTATCCATCCCAGGAAATATTCACATATAAGCTATGAGAATACTATTGAAAACAATAATGAGATACTTACTGCACTCCTACAGTGAATCTTGTTCCGTTTCCTGAGAGAGATAAGAGCTTGTATTTCAGTTCGGCAGTGAGAGAAGATGTGGTCAAAGAATACTGATGGTGTTCCTGGGTGAGTAAGTATGTAACAATATCCTTGCATTTCCTTTCCACTTGGGAATCTCCAATGACCCTTTAAGAGAGCATATGAAAAAAATAATATGTAAGATAAACGATAGATCATACTTGCATTTATCATAACAACATTGCAGAAAGGTAATCAATGCAAGGGGGTACAGTTATGAAAATTACAACGAAATTTTATAAATTACACTATTAAGGATCTGCCAGGAAAAAAAAAAAGTGTTGAGCGATTTCTGAAAGAAGTTTAAACCTGGGTAGAACCAGTGTCATGATTTTCTATGAAGGTAACAGCACGAGATGGCCACCACCCAACAACACCAGGGGGCTTTCCCTGCTCATCTGATAAACGCCAATATTCACATCTTTCCAATGCCTGTAGAGACCATATATAGTTTAAGAATGGAAATGTGAAGACTGGAAATGTTACGAAATAGCAGCAGGCATTCAGACTCTGGAAAAAAATGTTTTATAGCCTGCATATATGTTAATTGATTTTATGAAGTCTCCTTTCCAGATCTGTGTTTTTCATATAGAAAGCAAATAACAGAAGAGGTCACAGTAAGCTTTTACATCAGTATAGTGCCATTCGCACATATTTCTGATATCAGGAATCATATTATGATCAGTGCAGAGGTAACAAAACCCTATAAAAATTGGCAAAAGACCATTTCGTGCCCTAACGTTTGCGGTGATTTTCAGTTATGCCCCTAATGTTTCATTTGTGTTAGTTGTGCCCCCAATATGAAACGTTAGTTTGAATTATGCCCCCAATTTTACTTGTGTGTCAATTTTTTGGTCTGAATTAAATATGTGGCAAGATGACTGGATAAATGAAACATCCCTAATTTATTTTTTATCCACCATGGCATTTCCTACGTGGTATAAGGCTTGCAAAGATGAAGATGTCAAAAAAAATTTTAGGGTAGTAATTTTTTGGTTTAGAGAATGTAAATCCATGTAGGAAATGCCATGGTGGATAAAAAATAAATCAGGGATGTTTTATTTATCCAATCATCTTGCAACATATTCAATTTAGAACAAAAAATTGGCACACAAGTAAAATTGGGGGTATAATTGAAACTAACGTTTCACATTGGGGGCACAATTGACACAAATGAAAAGTTAGGGGCATAACTGAAAATCACCGCAAACGTTAGGGGCACGAAAGGGTCTTTTGCCGATAAAAATTTTATTCATTCTGACTATTTTAAATTTCTTTTCCATTTTTTTAATCTTTGCTATGTAGTAAAAATAATTATGTCATGCTCTCTACTTGAAAATTAAAAAAAAAAAAACAGCAACAGCAACAACAAAAACACCCATAATGAAAATCTCAGGCAGAAAAGCAACCGGCTTATTTAACCAAAAGACAGAAAATAGTGACACCGCCAAAACACAATTGACTTGGTTAACTGTCTGTCATGAAAGAGGACCTTCTACATCTGGAATAGTCTTTATATATGAAATCTTTAGATCTAGGAAATTTGTAATCTAATTGTCTGAGAGCTTACTGAATGAAGAATTCCTTTTGTTGTAACATCAAAAGCACCAGCAGAACCATCAGCAGCATTGATCCAGTCAATTATCCTCTGCCTATGCGCATCTTGATTGTGATCCATTTCACCATATGTATAACTCAGGGAATCCCAGAATTCTCCTACAGCAAAGTAAGGTTCACTCGCCTCTATGTAGTCCTTTACATAACCACCCCAAAATCCTCTAACAAAGTCAAGCCTCCATCCATCGTACCCAATTTCTTTTCTGAAAATCACAAATCCTCAGAAAAATATGCAATAAAACTGCTCTACTACTACTCGCTGGATGTGGCCACAAAAAATAAAGAAGCAAATTAACTTCTCCTCTAATTAAAAGATTAAGACTTCACAGAAACATAATATGCAACAAGAGGAAAGGCAAATCAGTAGAATATGAGGAAGGAATGAACAGAGTTTATAAGAAGCAAGGTAATAATGATCTGAGTGGTTTTGTATATACGAGGAATAGCCTCCTTCAAAGCATTTGTGTCATAGTTATATTCAGTGCAGCCTTTTTTTTTTAATGAAACACCGGAAAATACTGGTCTGTTTACATTAGAACAAACTCATACAAATTATTTTCATTGGGATAGATTACCACCAAGAAAACCAACATTATAGCAGTTAATTGTCAAACCATAGAGAAGTATATAAAGATTCCTTATAAATATTTATAATTTTCCAACTGTTTTCCAAGCTTCCAGCACTGCACGAGTAGCCTAACCTCCTTATAGCAAACCATCACAAGGTTTTTAGATAAAGAAAATAATTTCATTTTTCACAAAAATTATGGCTACCACAAACCACTTAGTATGTTTGTCAATAATCACCTGAAAATCAACCACAGCCCACAGCTAAGACTTTAAAAGAAAATTGTAGACTCCAGCTGAGAGTGACTCGGAAAATTAACATAAGATAGGGGTAAAAATATATAATCTACTCAAGAACTATTTGAAAACATTTTCCTCTAGAGCATTAACTTGTGTTCTAATAAAGGGAATGAAGGAACCAAAGAAGTTAATATGATACAGAAAATTAGGGTCTAAACTAACAACCTCATCCAGCATAACCATTCTTTCAGATCATTTCTCACAAATTCCTGTGAATGGTCAATGTTTGGAGCAGCATGGAAATTATCTCCACTGCTCTTGTTGCCCCTACCCTGTATAATAGAATTTATCCATTACGTATTTCAGATTCACCAAGAAAGACAACAGTTTCAAAGTATTCACAGTAAAAACAAAAGCAAAAACCATGTGCACCACAGTAGTATATATTAAAATTTGCATCTGATAACGATTGCCTAAAACTTTCACAATGCTTTCTATGCATGGTCTATTACAAGGTTAGAAATTCCCAAAAACCAAAAATATCAATTATAACTTAGACAACGTTCTTGGAGTTCTAGCCTAGCAAGACCAACAAAATGAGTAGCTATCTAGAAATATTTTGCAGGTTTTCTATCTCATCTTTTACTTGATAAATTAATTACAAGAACAATGATTTAGTCTGGACACTTTTCTCTTTCCTTAACAAGATTTCAGGAGTACTGCATCTTTCCAACTATTTTGACAGTGGCAAATGTACAACCAAAAAGAAACTTTTGTCAACTTTGTACAGGAGATAATTACATGTATAAGAAAGATAGTCCATCCCTACACCTCAGATGAGAAAACTACTGAGAGAAAATAGTAACTTTTTTAAATAAAAATTACATATCTTCATTCCTGAAAGTATTTTGTGAGGTTTGATATCAGTGTTTCACAATCTCGAGATAGAAACTACCTCTAATAGTAAGAGAAGCACAACTTAAAAGGCACTCATCTCGAAAACCGAAAAAGAAAATAGGCACGTTCGACATGTCTCTCTTGGCAAGACGACTACCAATAGTATGTAATGGACAAGGGCCAAGCAACAAAATACATATCCAAAACCATCAGGGAAAAAAAACCTGAAAATGTGGATCATCGGCAACAACTGCACGATCATCCCAGTTCAGCCGACCACCAAATATGTTCCAAATACCATTCTGATTCTGATATTGCGCACAACGATGATTTAGAACAGCATCTCCTAGAACTTTTATACCAACCTCGTGGAATCTTTTGACTAAATTCTTCAGTTCATCAATGCTTCCGTATCTGACATACGTAAAAAAAAAAAAAAAGCAACACGCCAAACGCATGCCAATATTAAGTGATGATACACGACAACATTAGAAAGTTCTGAATAAGGTATATGCTTTCAAATTTAACTGTCATTAGAAACAAAAATAATAATTAGAGAACTATAGGCGGAATATGCAATACCTGGAATTTAAATTATATAAATCCTTTGGCATGTACCCTTCAGGTGAAACAGACTCTGTAGGTGGTGGTAACCATACCACAGAAAAACCAAGTGAGGCAAGTTCTGCAGCTTTCTCTTTCAGTTCCATGTACCATCTTCCAGATTTATGAGATTCCCAGTTAAATCCTTGGAATAATATTTCATACCCTGTTCCTGTACCTGAGCATATTTTTGAAGGCAAACTCTGTTTCTCTTTCTCCACCTCCACTAGAGCCTCAGTTTCCGTAGTAGGCTCCTTTGAAAAGGTTGGAAAGGTTGGAATGGAGCTTCCGAAGATGCCATAAGCTTCAGCAGCAAGTCTTTCGATCTCTTGAAGAATGTATTCTTTCACATCGTTTGATTTTGTCTTTCGACTCTTCTCATAGGATATGTCTGATGCCAAATTTCTTATTTCATTTATTATTCCTTCAGTAAATCCAGAGAAAGAGGCTGTTTGACTTTCCTCTTTGGCCTCTTCTATAAGCACACCTTCTGGATCATCTCTGTTTTCAATTGGTAAGTCACTAGAACTTGAGAGAGGAATGTAAAAGTCATTTCCCATGTAATTTAACCAATTAGCTCCATTTATCTTAAGTACAAAAATAAATCCTGAAAAATCCTCTCCCAACGTGATAAATACTGAGCTTCCACTTCCTCTGTCTCTTGGCTATAAAAACAGGGGTGGACAAGTAAATAATATTATAGAACACAAACAAAGGAACTCATCTAAATTAACTACAACTGAAATGACATAAGATAACCAAACTTCAACTTTACAAAGAAAATAATGTATGGAGGAAAGTGAGCCAAAAAACTCCTACCGAAAGGATTGTTTGACTCGTTTAAAATCTAGATATATTCATCTAGGCATATAAACTTACATTGGTATGTAAAAACTAACAAGAAACTACTGTGAAAAAATGAGGCAGCAGAGGGTGGTTTGGTAGTTGGTTTCTTGGTTGCACCTGGTTTGGTACTTTGGTAGCACCCATGTTCAAATAAGAAATGCTATACAACTAATATTTTAATGTGGGGGTCCCAAAAGAAATCATACAGGTCATAACAATTCAAGTTTATAATCTGATGGAAGCATCTAACTCAAAAGTATGCATACATCTACAGTTCCTCGCAGAATTTATCGATGGAAAAACAGCAACATTGAAGGGATGGAACCTAAGTCTATCAGATTAAGTGACTTGACGTTCTAAATGGTTAAAAATAAGGGTAACTCGTTCGCTCTGACCTGTAATGGAGTTCTCAAAGCCCTATCTTTAAAAACTACTGTTTCGGGAGGATGAGGAGTGGGTGGCACTTCCCACAATCTTGATTCATTCCGGCAAACTCCCCAGTGAAGGACAATATCTCCCGGTAGATCCGTTTCCAAATAAAAATGAGCCTCGGCTGTCTCAGAGCACTTCCTGACGGAGACACTGACGGAATGATTGACCGAAACTTCTTTTGTAATTGGCTGTTCTACATAAAAATCTTCTAGTTGACTAGTTTCTTGTTCGGGATCTCTGGATCTGCTTATGTTATCTTGACCTTTGTTATGTATTGCTTGCGATTTAAGGAACATGTTAGCTAACTGCTCCAAGGCCCCTTTGAGTCAGGAAATACAATAAAACATATTTCAGTTCAAGTTCATCACATAGTTATGAGAGAGATCGAGTAAAGTGAATAAATAGGAAAAAAATATCTTATAGAGCATCTAGAACTTTAGTTATATGCATAATGAACGAGCTCTTAAAAATTATGGACAAGATCACTAGATCTCTGCATCTGTACAGCACATGGATTAAATACTGGAAGATGTTAGAAAACCAATCAAATTTCAACTCCTCATATAATAACAATTAAACATGATTGACATTTCATTGTTACATCAATAAGGAGAAGCATATCATATTCAGAAATGTACTTTTCCCGTAATTAGGAGAACTACTACAAGTCCCGTTTCTTGTGCATATAAGATGGCCATCCTATTTCTTCTTTCTTTCCCTCATTGCAATAATTAATGGATGTTCATCTATTTTAAAAAAGCTTCAAAGTAATATATGCGCAAGCAAGAACCAAAGAAATTCACGGTTTCTAATAAGGACGATAATTATCCTAAACCCTTTAAAGAACATAAAGCCAGTAAACTTTGTACAATGCAAGTTAAGAAGCGAGACTACGAGAGATAGTATTGTGAAAACATGATGCAGGATATTTTTAAAAACCTGGCCAGAAACTAAATCCCCCTTTAGGTCCAACTATATTGGCATCTTTCTTAGGGTTGTTGACCAAAGGCACCTTGAAATCTCTTCCTTTGTGCTGATACCAGGCGCCAGTCTCCTCATCCTGCATAACAGTTGTTCAGCCAAAAGATTCTTACATTAAGATTAGATCAATTTAATAAAAAAAATTTATTAAAAAAGATCTTCTACTACGAATTATTCAAATTAAACCTTCAGAACAAAATTAATTGCCGAAATGTTGCCACCAGGTTTAACATCAATTCTAACTTCATAAAACGTATCTGCTTCGGCAGGCAAAGATGATGTTTCCTTCAAGGGAGTCTCCACTGCGTAGTCCTGGACATTTTATTTCCATTCAAACATTCTGCATGGCAATATAATAAGGGATGCAATATGTTATCAATAGAAGAAGTTATATACCTTTACAGCAACAGAACCAGGAGGTATCATATCAATAGGAGGTTGATCCCATTCACTGCAAAATAAAAGTTTAAATCACGCAATACATTATATAGCTTAATTGGGTCATTAATATTAAGATTTATAACTTAATACAGTATCAAATAAAGTAAAATAAGAAGATGCATTAAAATCAGAAAGAAAGCAAATTCAGAAGCTTGGTTTAACATGCTGCACCTTCCAGCATCGTCAACGCGGGAAACACCCCAGTGAAGAATCCATTTTCCGGGAAGATTACAACTAACCCTCAGCTCCCCGTTGCTCGAATCCTTCTCTTGTTCTAATCTTACGGAGATCTTTCCCTCCACCTTCAAATTCCATTTTCAAGAATTCAGCAATTTCGCCAAAACCAAAAACCGTAACATTTGAAGTTGCCGATCAGACATTTTTTAAAAAATTGTAAGCTCCAGTAAAAAAAGACAGCAACGCGCGCGAAACTAAAGATAACCAGATGATCCCAGAAAAAGCAAAGCACAACCAATTGATTGAGTTTAATTAGTGCTTCCTTTCAAATTGACAAAAACATTTAAACATACATCACCCTGTTTCCTCTGAAATCAAACATCACCTTATGATTACAAAAACCGAAAACGAGAAACCGCACAAGATCTCCATAACAAAATTAAAACGAGAATAATCTAACAAAACAAACCAAAACAACATTCACCAAAAAAATACATAACTCTCATTGGAGAACCTAAACGACAGGAAATGGTAAAAGGCAAAAAAAAGAGCAAACCGTTTGAGTTCGGGGAATCGGAAAAGTATGATCGAAGGAGACATCAGCGGATTGCGATTGAGAGGGCTCGTCCAAGGTAACAACAGTATCGGTTGAAGTGGAAGCGACGACAGTGAGAGAAGGAGACCTATGGAGAGGCCTGAAGAAGCAGAAACTGGTGACATTGGAGACGATATGCTTGGAAGAGGAATTAGAGGAAGTGAGGAAGGTAACAGTGTTGAATGCGGCGTTGGATTTGGATCGGCGAAAACGAAGAAATTGCGTACGATAGAGAAGGAAGAGAGGGTCTAAGCCAACGGTCGACATGGTCGTTTCGGTTCGCTATCAATTGGGAAGAAGCAACTTGCAGAAAGCGAGCTTATACAGGTTTCCGCGGAATTTTTTTAGGGTAAATTCCACTTTAGTACCCTGTTCTATGGACCAATTTCACTTTGGTACCCTATTCTTTCAAAAGTGACACTTTGGTACCCTATTTTTTCAAAAATATCATTTTGGTACCCTGTTCTTTCAAAAGTGACATTTTGGTACCCTGTTCTTTCACTATTTGTTACCCTATTCTATCTTTTTTAGGGTACCAAAGTGTCACTTGGTCTAAAGAACAGAGTACCAAAATGTCATTCTGAAAGAACAGGGTACCAAAATGACATTTTTGAAAGAACATGGTACCAAAGTGTCACTTTTGAAAGAACAGGGTACCAAAGTGGAATTGGTCTATAAAACAGGGTACCAAAGTGGAATTTACCCTTTTTTATTATATTCATTAAAGGAATTATTTGATTATTTATATTTTATCTCTCCCTTTCTTTTTTTTCTTGCATGTGTAAGAAAAGTTTAAATACATCACATTTTTATTTTTCTTTTATTCTATAAAAGTTTTTGGAAAATTATTTTGAGAAATTATTTTTATTTTTTCATTATTAATTATATGAATAACTAAATGTACATTCGAGCTAATGTTTAGACGAAGACTTAACCGACCTCACTTAGTAAAAAAAGTTTTGGTTGTTATTGTTGTTTAGACGAAGACTTAATAAAATAAAAAATCATTTATACAAAGTCAAAGGCTATGATTATTTTTAATTATTTTAAAAGTTTTAAAAATTTGTGCAAAATAAATAAATTTGAAGCTATTTCATTCATTTTAATCTAATAAACATACGTGAAGTGAAGTTACATTAAATCTTTTAGAGGTGATTGCGGGCTGAGTTGAGGTGGGTTGAGAAAAAATTTCAGTCCAATCCGCACATCAATCTACGAGTTGGGTTGTGTTGAGTTTTATAATTTAAAAAATTCAATCCGAACCAACCCAATCGGCAGAGTACGGGTTAGGTTCGGTTGAACCCTCGGGTTGAGTTTGTAATTTTTTTAATAATTTTTATAACAAAAAAATATTATTATAAATTTATGAGTAGTGAATAAAAAAAGTTAAAAAAAATATAAATTATAAATATAAAAATATAAATCAATTAAAACATACTCCATATCATATGTAAATGTAATACATATGTGTAATTATGTAAATTTTAAAATCAAAATATTTTATTTATAAAGAACTAATAATATAAAAACATAAGAAAACATACAAAATTTATATAAAAATACATAAACATGTATAAAAAAAATTAAAAAATAAAAAAAATTTTACATGCGGGCTCGCGGGTTGAATTGGATTGAGAAACAATGAACCCGCAACCCAACCCGCAAGTGTGCGGGTTGAGAATTTTGAATCCAAACCAACCCGCGAACCCGAACCAACCCAACCCATAGCTACGGGTTGAGTTGATTTCTGCGGGCTCACGGGTTGGCTGATTGAGTTGCTCACCCCTAAAATCTTTTCAAAGTTATTCCTTTGTGTAGAAAATTATCTAAATTATGCAAATTTGTATTTTCTTTTATCATATTTTCATTCTAAGATAACTTGTTTTAGGAAACAATGGACCCGCAACCTAACCCACAAGTGTGCGGGTTGAGAATTTTGAGCTCAAACCAATCCGCGAACCCAAACCAACCTAACTCATAGTTGAGAATTGGGTTGGTTTCTGCGGATTGGCGGGTTAGGTTGCTCACCCCTAAAATCTTTTCAAAATTATTCCTTTATGTAGGAAATTATCTAAGTTATGCAAATTTGTATTTTCTTTTATCATATTGATAACTTTTTTTTTTGTTATAGTTTCATACGTAATTTGATTCTTATCATATTTTCATGCAAAATGAGACTTGAGAATCAAGAATAATACATATATAATCATTTGCAATTTTATTCGGACGAAATTTTAAATAGTACTAATTATATATATAGACTTATAGTTTGGAAGTGTTTTGGTTTTTAAAAAAAAAAAAGATTGGAAGAACTAAGAAGTATGAATTTTTCTATGAATCGTGAATGTTGTGATGGTGACATGAATGGTGATTTTTCTTATATATATAACTAGCGACCGTTGGTTGGAGTAGTAGAAGGACTAAATAAGAGCTTCTTCTGTACGTACATTTGGAAACCAATACAAAGAATATGTGGACCCACTAACTCAAGTGGAAGCACAGCGAGAGAAGGTTAACTAAAATTTATTTGTAAATGGAGATCTACTGCTCTTAAATTAAGATTAAGAAGAAAGAGAGATAGAAGCCAAACTTCTCTTTCATAAAAATAGAAGCAAGACTTTCACTATCAAATTTGTTGTGAAACTACTAATGGAAGTTTGATCTAACATGATATTTCTCAAACTTTTTAAGTTTGAATATAGATGGTAAAGAGTAAAGT
>QANZ01033837.1:132299-158358 GCA_003254925.1 Chamaecrista fasciculata
ATATATATATATATTTTAGAAACTTTTAACCTTGCCAAAAAAACCAATTTATATCAAATATGTCACACAAGCATGTTAAAACAAGTTCTAGGATAAAGAGGATACTTACCTGAAGGTCACACTCAATGACCTAGAATTCCTCTAGTTAACACACTACCCTCAAGCTTGTGACAAGTGCGGGGTACCTAAGTCCATAACAAAATACAATTATCCTATTAGAATACTTCTCATACAAACTCACTTGACCTCTACATGCCAAGAGTCTCCTCAAGTCTCTTCTTCACTCCAAATACCACCAACTTGGTATTCCACTAACCACAAAACACCAATTATCCTAAGAGAGCTTGGGTAAAAGTTTGGGAGCTCTAACAATGTTTAATCAACAATCAAGTTCCCAAAAACTTATTATTAACCCTTCATTCTTCAAGATTAGAAATTAACACTTCAAAACTTTAATCATGATGTAAAACTAATGATCACTTCATAAATACAAACTTACACTTCCAAAATTCTTCATAGATGTATGAAAACTCATTTAACTCATAAAAACCATCAAAGTCATTCATAAGGACCAATTTGTAACTTTAAAGTTTTACCTTAAAACACCAAATTTCCAAAACACACTCTATAAATTCACATTGATGGTATAGAACTCATAATCATCACCCATCGAACTCATATAAACCATCTATTTCAAAGAAACATGGAAATTTGAGCAAAAACCCCCATTTAAAGTTTAACCCTAATTTCTATTGAGTCCCAAATTGATGAATATGGAGTCAATCATTAAAACAAGTGTTAGGAATGTTTAAAGTATCACAAATTATCAGAAAAACACAAGAAAAATCGAAAGAAACATCAACTATTTCCATGGATTTCGAAGAGAGAGGAAAAAAATGATGAAATGGATGAAAATGGTACCAAGTAAGAGAAAAGAAGGAGGAGGACGGCGGCTGGACGCCGGCGGCGGTCGACTGACGGCGGAGAAGCGGCGGTCGACGGCCAAGGTGGTGATGGTGGTGGTGGCTGGTCGAGCTTTGGTAGGGAGAGAAGAGAGGGTTCGAGAGATTGGGGATGAAAATGGATGAAAGAGAGAGACTTGAGCTGTCATAAATAAAGGGGGCTGTTTTGTTATTTTGGCCAGGTTTGGGGGGTTAATTTATAATTCTGACGCAGGGAAAAGCATGCCAAAACCATAGTATTGCCCAGAAACGTTTGAATTCTTTCAAAACAGTCCCTAAATCCCAAAAGTGCTAGAAATAGAAACTTTTGACAAACTTTATATTGTTGGATTCATTGAAAATAGTAGGTTCCAAATATATATTTTACTTCCAAAAATATTATATCTAAAATTTATTATTTCTTACTCAAAAGTATCTCATAATGAAATTAAAATGAAACACGGTAAACTTTTTTGAGTCAGATTGCTCCCAAAATTTAACCACAAGCTCATAAGGACTTCTAGATTAACTTCATAATTTACTTTTGAGCCAAATGCTAAGTCTAATGTGTAATATAATACTTTGGGGTATTACAATTTATGTATTATTTTTTGAGTCATTTATTTTATCTTATTAAAATTGCCAATAAACAAAATTAAATTAGACTTTAAATGTGAATCACTCTTTTTATATTCAAACATAAAGTTTGTTATATCTTTCTACCTCATTTAAAATTAAAATATGATAAAATTAAAACTACAAGTTACTATTATGATACTTGTTTTTACCCAATTAAGTAGTTAACATCAGTCAATAAAAAAAAAAGTTAAATTAGAGTATATGATAAAAAAAAACAACTTTAAAAACTCATTACATTAAAACGGTAAGAAAAAGAGATAAAAGCTGAATTATAACCTCTTGAAAAATAAGAAATGAAGCTTTAAAAAGTTATTTTATATTCAAATGTTGAGAAAATAGATATACAATTATACACGATTGTAGTTAAAAAAATAAATAAAAGAAGATGTCCACACGTCAATCTCGCCCTTATAGTATTTGTAGACACGTACAGCAACAATTTGCCATTAAATAAACAATTTAATTTATAAAAAAACTAAAAAAATAAAAACCAAAAACCATGGGAATATGCCACAACACCCTTGTCCCGATTCTCGTGCTAACCCCAAATTCCTCATGTTGCCAATCAACGGCCACGATCATTCAACTTTCCATCCAAGCCACATAATCCGACGGTATAGGTTCATCCTCTCGGTCTGACTGAACCCCAAATATCAGGGATTCCTCATTCTTCCCCTTAGGCCTTAACCCTTTCGCATATTTTCGTTCCCTCATTTTCTTCGTCTTCCTCTTCTTCCTTCCACTTCACGAGCTTTCCGTTTTCTCTCTCGCCGGAAAATCATGGTGAAAGGTCCAGGTTTCTATTCCGACATCGGAAAGAGAGCTCGAGGTAAGCGCTTCCTTTCTTTGTTTTATTTTTCACTCATTTTCACCGTTTCCGCGCGGTTTTTCCTTTTATAGTTTTCGCTTTTTATGAATGTATCGGTATCGCTTATACTGCAATTCTTTATGCCAGATCTTTTGAACAAGGATTATCAGAGCGACCACAAGTTCACTCTCACTACTTACACTGTTTCTGGAATCGTGAGTTCTTGTTTGTTTGTTACATTTTGTTATAAAGAAAATCTTTCTTCGGACTTGTTGATTGATGTGCTGTTATCTGGAGCTTTCTTTGTTCTTAGTTTTTATATAGCATGAAGACGGATGGAATATAAGAGAACATGAAGTTTCGAGAATAACTTTCTTTCCGTCTGTCTGTGATGGAAACCTAATTTTAGTGAGGCATTGTATCTGTTTTACTTGGAGACTCTGCTGATTGCTCCGTTGAGATATTTGCTTTATTCGTAGAAACCGAAGATGCCTTTGCTATTTTTTAACAAGTATAGTGTTAGGAATCGGTGATTTTGTGTTTTCGAGATTTCATATTCGCTTGAAAATGATTCAGCAAAGCACTTATACATTTTTCATTTCTATAACAATTGCTATGTAGTTAACATGAATCTAGGGTCTACTGTTTGTCCTTAGAGTCGATCGAGTATTCTGATAGTTTGGTTTCCACTTTCAGGCAATCACTTCAACCGGAATTAAAAAGGGTGAGGTATTTTTGGCAGATGTTACCACACAGCTGAAGAACAAGAACATCACCACTGATGTGAAAGTGGACACTAACTCAAATGTGAGTGACAGTTTTACCTTTAAAGATTGATGCCGTATTACAGAGCTGTTCTTTCTTTGCTCTCTTACTTTTTTGAAATAGGGAACCCCGGGCTGTTTATTTTCTAACGTGATAGTAGCATTGATATTCTATCGTTTTATGGTATGACAAATATTGTTTAGTTTCTTTGACTGTTTTGTTATGAAATTTAATCATTGGATTGTTGTTCTAGAACCAACTAGGTTGCGTAGCATCATCTGCAACTTATTGTTGAACAGCTCCAACTTGGGCATGTCTATTGGTGGTAAATTTGATATGCTGAGTGTCCTTGTCGACTGTGGATAACTGTTTATATTAGAATATCCTCTTCCACATTTGGTGTCAGGGATCTCAGTTTCCTTAGAAATTGACTTACTGTTCCTGTTTGATTAACCTCCTCCCTAACTTGGTATTAAGATTCCAGTATAGTGTGTAATTGAATTGACTATTGCATATGCAAGTTTCATATAACACAATGTCTGAAGATTAATTCTGACTTGTGATAAGTTTCATATTTTTAGGTCCTGACAACAATTACTGTGGATGAACCTGCACCTGGACTGAAGACAATTTTAAGCTTTATTGTTCCAGATCAGAGATCTGGCAAGGTACTGAACATTTTCTGTTGTTCTTTATCATAAATTTTCTTAGTTCTATTTGTGTTAAACTATTTTGTCTGCTGTAATGCATCAAGTAAACTTGAATGTTGACATACATTTTTTATCATTGATGTTTAAAAGGTGGAACTTCAGTACCAACATGAGTATGCTGGCATCAGTACTAGCATTGGATTGACTGCGAGTCCTATTGTTAACTTCTCTGGTGTGCTTGGAAATGATGTTGTCTCTGTTGGGACTGATCTTTCCTATGATACTGCCACTGGCAACTTTACTAAATACAATGCAGGGTTGAACTTCACTCAAGCTGATTTGATCGCATCCCTCACCCTGTAAGTAGTTATTGAAGATTATATAATCTCTCTGCAATTCTGAAGACAGACCAAATTTAAGTGTTACCTTCATTGATAATTGCAGGAATGATAAGGGTGACACTCTCAATGCCTCCTATTACCACATTGTAAGCCCACTAACAAACACTGCCGTTGGCGCCGAACTTTCGCATAACTTTTCAAACAACGAAAATACTCTTACTATTGGTACACAGCATGCGCTTGACCCCTTAACCTCTGTGAAAGCCCGAGTTAACAACTATGGCAAGGCTAGTGCTCTGATCCAGCATGATTGGACTCCTAAAACCCGCTTTACCATCTCTGGAGAGGTGGACACCAGGGCCATTGAAAAGAGTGCTAAGGTTGGCCTAGCTTTGGCTCTGAAACCTTAGGTATGGTGATTGAGTGAAAGGCTTCACATTTTGTGGTTGAGGGCAATAAGTTGAGGGGTAGGACGACTTTACGTTCCATTGAAACTCCGGTCTTTTAGTGTGAGCATATTATTCCGTCATATTTTGGTGGTCAAGGATTGTGAAAACTAATTAGCACAAACAAATTTTAATTGTTGCCTTTATTTTCAGACGAAAATTCTCCCCTGGATGTCAATGATTAGAACTGTTCAATTAATTTTTTGAGGTGGAAATTATTCATGCCCGTTTTAATGAAGGCTTAGATTGGGTTGGACTTTTTTCTAATTCACCTCATGTTTCATCCTTTTAGCCTACGGTAATGGTACTTTTTACAAAGGGATAATGAAAAGTTGGAAACATATGAATTTGTTGAGGAATTTTAAGATTCAAGGTTTTGGAAGAGTGGTATATCTATGTAAGAATTTATTTTGGTTGTGCATTAAGAATTAAGATGTTATACTATTTATAAAATGTTTATCAATATTTTGATCAGCGACTTTGTCGAAACTAGTTTTTCAGTGCTTTTCTAATTGAAAAAATAAAGGGTAAATTCCACTTTAGTACCCTGTTCTATGGATCAATTCTACTTTGGTATCTTGTTCTTTCAAAAGTGACACTTTGGTATTTTGTTTTTTCAAAAATATCATTTTGGTACCCTGTTCTTTCAAAAGTGACATTTTGGTACCCACTTCTTTGGACCAAGTGACACTTTGGTACCCTGTTCCTTCACTATTTGTTACCCTATTCTATCTTTTTTTAGAGTACCAAAGTGTCACTTGGTCCAAAGAACAGAGTATTAATGTCACTTCTGAAAGAACAGGGTACCAAAATGACATTTTTAAAAGAACAGGGTATCAAAGTGGAATTGGTCTATAAAATAGGGTACCAAAGTGGAATTTACCCAAAAATAAATGATTAAATGGGCCCAACCGACACATCTAAAGAAGTAATGTGTAATTGTAAATGATGTCGGAATCGTCTTTCTAGTTTAAACCATTTTTTCATTAGTTATCTCATTTATCTATAATTCATTCATTTGGGTCCGTATCAGGCGAACTGCTACTTGCCCACTACGTTGATTTTGGGTATGCAGGATAGGATATTTTTTTAGTAAAATGCTTTATAAGATTCTTCAACTTATAAATTTGATTTACATTTTTCCTCTTTTTTATGATTAGTTATATAGATTGATGTGTTTAATACTATTTTTTATATGTATAAAATTTTTGTCACACATTAAAACATTTTATAACAATAAATAAAGAACTTTACATTTTTTCTTTCGGAACTGTAATATATATATAGTATTAAATATTAATGTATTATACTCACAGCTTTATATGTTTTCCTTCTTGTTTTTCTCTTAATTTATAATATCCTATTTTATTATCTTATATTATATGGCTCCACCCCTTTCTGGTCGTGCATGTTTAAAACTATAGTCTATGAAATTAAAAATAAGAGAAAATTTACTATTTAGTCTCTCTTTCTTTACTAAGTTAACAATTTAGTTCCTTATTTATTTTACATACATATTTGCGTGCCCTAAGCAAAGCCCCTAGTTATATTATATGTATACATATATAAAGGAAAAAGAAACCTCTAAATTTGAAAAATATGAACCTTTTGTATAAATTTATTTTGATTTTTGAGTGAACATCAATTTAAACAAAAAAAAATCACCAAAAACATTTTATAGTATAATCTTTAAATTCTAATTTCACATAAATTATTCTTTTTATTACTATTAAATTATTGTTATGATGTACATAAAAATTTTAAAAAATGTAGTTAGAGATAAAGACGAAGTTGAGAAAGCTTACATTCTGCTGATGTATACCACTTGATAAGTTGTACACGACACAACCATTGAACTGGCATGTGACATTATGCAAATAAACTCTACAATTTCATATCGTTTTAGGAAAAATCTGGATTCTGGAAGCTTTAATAGTAAAAACAATTCCCAGAAATCAAACAGGAATTCCAGAAACCCATGACGATTTCCACCTTGATGTCTCCTATCAGATGCACTACTTCTCTCCCTTCCTTCACCTCTCTCACTCTCACTTCTTCCAAATCCCACAATTTTCTTTCCTTCCAAATACCATATTTTCCAGCCTCAATCAACCATCGACGACCACATTTTTCCGTTTCTTCGAGTTCCAGCTCAGAAAATATGTCCCAGAAATCACCAGTTCAGGTGGGTTTTCCCTTTGATTCTTCTGATGACGCCTTTTTGTCTGATCATATGCATATGGAGGAGTTTTACCTAAATTATTTATGAAGCTATATATGAGTGATTATATGATTTTTGAATTCTTATTTAATGTCATTCCTCTGGATTCGATGAATTCTGTTTTAGGGAAGTGAATCATTCTTCAGGAGCGTTTTGGAAAGCATGCAATCAGTGTATTTGAGTAGAAATCCTACAGCAAAGGCTATCTTGGACCTCGTTGAATCTGCTGACAAGAGTCAAATTTGCTATGATCATCTTGCATTCAGGACATTTGGGGTACTTTTCTTCCTTTAGTTTCATACTTTCCATTATATATTTCACTCAAACTCTACTTGGTTAAGTGTTAACTTAAAATCCCAATTTTGAAATGAGGCTGAAAGAGTGAGGAAGATCCCATTCAACTTCAAGTGTGTGTATATTGCATGTACACTAGCTAGTTATAACTGGGGTTTTTCTAACTAAGGCCAATGATAATTGGAAAAGAAAAAACAATGGCAATAACTTGAAAAGAAAAATAATAAAAATCCAAAATGTTGGCTGTCATTTTTTGTTCATTTTTTAAGTTTTCACATTATAAATATAGGAATGCTCCTTAGCCAATGCCTTCAACTACCAATTAGAAAAAAACCCAGATCACTATAAGCATTTAAAGATTTGATTGGGAGTCATTTCTCCAATCACCTTTTGACTAAGCTCAAAGACTGAAGAGGCATTCTTGTATAGAAGAAAAATTATTGATTACACTAATGTTAAACGGTGCCCAGATCCAATATGTATTTTATATGTATGCATTATGTTAGGGAAGAAATTTCCTTTGCAAATGAATCATGAATGTGATTTCTTTCCACCTTCTTGCAAATGAAAAACATTTCAGGTTGATGGTTATGGAATTGACTCCATGGCTAGCTTTTTCCTGGATTATGGCTATACACCCAAGGAGGAGTTGAGGTTTCCGGCCAAAAAGCTGAAAGCATTGTGGTTTTCTCCTCCTCGAGACTCGTTCGCCGGTAGTGGTAGTGGCGTTCATGGACCTCTGCCTAGAATTTTCATATCAGAGCTACTTGTAGATCAGATGAGTCCAAAAACTCAGGTGGTTTTTATATCATGACCCAAATACGCAAACTATTGTTTTTGTTTTAAAATTCTAAGTGAATTACATATGAAACTGTGACACTTGGTTTATGAAATTGGATCCAATATTTAGAAAATTTGATTATATGATTGGAGAATTAGAGTCTTTATATCATTAATTTGGATGATATTAGTATCAAGGGTGATATTGAATTTTTTGTAAATATTATGGGTGAAATTGACCGCCAAAATTGAAAATGACTCAAATTCATTAACGAAAAGAAGAATTGTACTTCCTGATTTCTTATTTCCCCTGCAAAATCCTGATTATAATTTTAAGGAAATAAATGGTTGTAACATCATCTCCATGGCTATCAGCAGTATGGTAAGAGTATACTTGGTCAAATAAAGACTGAGTTGAATACTAGGAATTTTATTATAGAACTTAAATATTTTTTCAAGATTAAGATTCAGTATAACTACCTATACTATGATATGCTTGATGATGCTATACTATATGATTCCTGAAATTATATCTAAAAGCAAGACACTTAGTTGCAAATTTATTGTCACTTTTGGCTTATACTAATCTCTTAGCATGTTGCAATTTTGATTCAGGAAATAATCAGAAAATACACCGGATCATCGGGTAGTGGAAACAAGTATGCTGCCATAGCAAGTTCCCTTGGACTGTTAACATGGGACAAGCCCTTATATTCTGAATTTCAACAACTGGCAAGGTATTTTTGGTATTCTCGTCTATATTCAATGAAAACTGTATTATCGATCTTTGCACCAGGCAATACAGATAGATAATGTATTCAAAATGGATGGATCATTATCTTCAGAACTATTTGTCAGGAATGCCTTTTTGGTAGTGATCAAACATGTATCTTTCTGGGATCCTTATTATCTCTTATTGTAAGTGGCTTATGGTTTTTCGATGCGTAGTGAAAGCGAGTATGCTGCCTGGACCCTAGTCAATGGACATGCAGTGAATCATGTTACTATTTCAACTCATCGCCTGCAATCTCATTTGAGGAATATAAAGAATCTAAACCAGTTTATTGAGGATAACAATTTCAGATTGAACTCTGAAGGAGGAGTTTTGAAAGGTATGTACCCTTATTTTGTCATTGGGTTTGTTATAAATGTCAGACAATGTGATCATATCGAGGAAATTGTTATTGATATCACCGGTTGTTTAATCATTTTCATTTGGCATCTATTGAATAAAGTGAACAATTTGTCTGATTGCCTCTGAATTTGTCACTTGCTTATCTGTTTGCCCTTGATTATGCATCCATATGAATATGATTAGGATGTGGGGATGAATAATTTGCCATGATAACGTAGAAGAATTAAAGAAAATATAGTTTTTCACTTGAAAAGGATCATTGCAATTATTATTAATTCATTGATATAAAGGATCATATGAAATGCCTTAATATTTTTTCCATCCTCCCCAGCGAGTCCTGATGGTCTTCTCCTGCAAAGCTCAACTGTGGCAGATTCAACACCTTTCCAATTCTCCGATGGTAAAATCGAAACTGTACCGTGCTCATATATTGAATTTGCCGAGCGCCTTGTCCTGCCTCAGTATAGAAATTTACCCGACACAGAGGTAAGCAAGTTTCTCTTTGAATCAAGTTTAACTTATTTACTGGATATGATTCTTGGGTTGTTATTTGTTAATTCATAGAAGTTTATGACTATTTAGAAAGGTTCAGTTTTACAACTTGAAGCTTTCAAGCTAAAACGGTTTTTGACACGATGTTCAGTATACCTATGTTTTTTTTCACAATTGAAGTTCAAATGATTTTTGTGTGATATCAATCTTGTCACAACCTCTTTATGAAATCCGACACTGGCAGGGATCACACGGAATAAAACACAATGACTTGTAAGCCTTCTGAAAACATAATTATTGTTCAGAACACAGAATTGAACTCGTTAATCTAAGATCATTCATTTTCATTGTTACCTACAGACAGTAACCAAAACTAATGCCTAATTCCACAATATCTCTACCAAAAACCTTGAGATCTGATTCATTTCATAACATAGGGTTCAATTCTCCTTTACATAACCTTTTTGATTGTTTATAGAAATTTCAGCAGAATGTCCCTATATATAAGAGTAAATTAATGATTTGGCCCCTGAAAGGTTACTAATGTCTCAATTTAGTCCCTGAAAGTTGTAACTGCAATCAATTTGGCCTTTTTGCTAAAATATTAATTCAAATTTAATAACAAATATGGGTTTTTAACTTTAATCATTCATTGTAGTTTTAACAAAATTTAAAATTATATTAGATTTGTCATTAAATTTCAATTGATATCTTTAAAAAAATTATCAAATTGATTGTAAATTTGTAATTGTATCTTTAGTGACTAAATCATATAATTTCATCTTTAAAGACTAAATTGAGACATCTATCATTTTTCAAGGATCAAATCATTAATTTACTCCATATATAACTATTCATAAATCCTTACTAATAGTTCAATTGTGAACTTGAACAGATTAAGGAGTTTCATAGGAGGGATGGTTTTGAGGTTGGAAATGCTGACAAGATCTTTGAAAGCACATCCAAGGTGCAGTTAAGCAGAACAGGCTCATAAGAAGGCTGATCGAAAGTGTGAAAGCATGATGATGTGCTTTATTTACTATTACTTTACTCTCTTTTGGAGAAAGTGTAAGGAACTTTAGACCAATATGTTACTTCCATATATTAGAGTGCATCCAAGGCCTAAGCTCTAAATAATAAAATTAGTTAGTGGCTTACCTTAAATAATGCTGTAAATTATTAATTAAGGATAAAGTAGCCTTCCCCAAATCCTGCTTTGCTTTCTATCCCCACCAGGGTCAAGCCTCCTCTTAAATAAAAGGTAACAATAATAAGTTTTAAAATGGAGATTTATGCAACAATAATAAATATTTGAAAGACTTGTGTTGCACCTCTCTTTTAACAGTTGACTACCATCAATATTGCTTTTAAAAATTTTGGTCAAATAAATTATATTTTTTTAAATTATTATCACCACCTTACCCAGGGATTTTCAATGAGCCCTCTTAATTAATATTACAAAGGTTGGTTCTGAAAATTATGGTTGAGAAAACTGCATGATTAACTCAAATAATAATACTAATCATTTGGTACCAAATATAAGTAGATGCAGTAGAAGAAATTTAGGTAGGGATTTTTTAGACCTGTTTAGATTATCCCCTTTTTAATATAAAACATAAAGAGAAGTTTTCTAAACGTAACACGTGCCTTAAAAAAGATACCAAAAAATTAGAGATAACGCACGCCATTCAAACGTGTATCCTAGTCATTGCGTATAATCACCTTCATTCTCAAAGATGATATGAATAATAGCTTGATTGCTTGCCGAGTCTGAGAATAAGGATTATCTCTTACNTAAAAAAGATACCAAAAAATTAGAGATAACGCACGCCATTCAAACGTGTATCCCAGTCATTGCGTATAATCACCTTCATTCTCAAAGATGATAATAATAATAGCTTGATTGCTTGCCGAGTCTGAGAATAAGGATTATCTCTTACAGATTAGGTTACTGTATATAATATTAAAATGTTATCCTATACTTCAGTAACACGTAGTTGTTATCTTATACTTTAGTTGTTCCTTGTGAACATTTTATACGAATGATTCAAGGCCTCAAATTATCAAATACCCTAAAAATTTTAATTACTAATATATTATTGTACATATCACTCTCTCTTACATTCCAGAATAAAGAAATATTTGCTGAATCAAACTAGAACAAACAGCGGCCATAAATAAAACAAAGTTTCTTTCCCATCTTTCCATAAACAAACACCTCATTAATTTAAGTAGCCGAAGCTTAAAGGCACAGTTAACTAAAAGAAAGGAGAAGGGTGATGATTGTACCAAGGGAGACGTCTAAATTAAACATATCTTTCTCTTCCATTGTTCATTCATTCTCATTCCAAACATTCCTAAAGAAATCAAGATTTTTTTAATTTAAGGAGCAAACGGATATCAAATAGGGATGAGGAGTAAATAAATACTCTTCAATATTTCCAAACAACCTGAAGAAACTTTCGTTGACAATTTTGACAGACAGTATAAGCTCAATAAGTAAGCAAGCTTTTTACCTGCCATTACATTCTTCTCAGCCAAAAGGGTCAATCAATACTCAGGGAAATGTCATAAAGCAGCAAGCTTCCTTTGCTCTCAAGTTGTCCATGAACAAATGGTTTGTGACAGAAGGTTTTACATCTATACGGTGAAAGTAAGAATGAAGAGGGCGGGGAGAAAATGAAACAAAGAAAATTCATTTAACTTAACTCTATGCTTTGCCTTTTGGTTTTGGTGATTGTTGAGGAAACTGATGGTGATATGGAGATGCATGGGTGCCATTAGGTATTGAAAGGCTTCGTTGCCCATTTCGGGTGAGCAATGCTCCACCTTGTGTCCGCCCATTTCGAGTATTCGGGCTGCTTCCGAAGCGTTCGGCTTGCATTGTTTGAAAATAATACGATGAGCTTGCCATGTCCTTGAGGTTTGGCAGGGGTTTTAGAGCTTCTACAACTTCACTCATCAGAGGTCTAGCTTTGGGATCTCTACTAAGGCAGTGTGCAGCCAATTGGGCAGCTTTTTGAGCTCCTTTTATGGAGAAGTGACCTTCCAACCGAGGGTCTATCAACCTGTAGAACCTTCTTCTCTCCCCTAGGTGTGGCCGAGCCCATTCCACAAGGTTATGTTCACCATTAGGTCTGTTTTTGTCCATAGATCTTCTGCCGGTCAACATCTCAAGTAGTACCACTCCAAAACTGTACACATCACTTCTTGATGTAAGGTGTCCTGCCACAAATGTGTGAATATGATTAGAATATTATGGGCCAGATAATAAAGTTACATTGCACTTGAAACAAATAAAACTGAAAATTATCAGCCCTATGGAAGATTGCTGTTTTAAACCCAAAATCATTAACTAAAACTTGTGGGTTTGCAGCGGGAAAGTCCAACTTACCGGTCATGACATATTCTGGTGCGGCATAACCATATGTTCCCATCACCCGGGTAGACACATGAGTTTTATCACCCTCTGGACCATCTTTGGCAAGTCCAAAATCTGAGAGCTTGGCATTGTAATCCTGAACCAGTATGCTGTTAGAAATAGATTGACAAACTGAAAAAAGATGTAATCTTCTTGTCACATTGGCACTTACCGCATCTAATAGTATATTGGAAGTTTTAAAATCCCTGTATATCACGGGTCGCTCAGCTTCTTCATGAAGAAAAGCAAGACCCTTGGCGGCTCCAAGTGCAATTTTCATCCTAATGGACCATGGAAGAGGCAGGGATCCTATGTACAATATAATTGTCACATAAGAACACCAAACTAGAATAAAATCCAAATCACAGTACAGTAACAATGCTAAAGTTTCAAGTTTCAGTCCATACTCAACCCATGTCAGAGAAAGCTGCTAAATTCAACAAAGAAACAAGTGAGATGGACAGAACAGAGGAATGGTTAATTATATAAACCTGATTTAAAAGGTACATAATAATTCACTACATCACTCAGAGATTTTCTTTTCCTTCAGACATAGTTTACAATGAGAAGCACAGTGCTCTCATACTAAGGCACTTTTTATTCTCATTAATGTTTAAAAGAGAAAAACTTAAATAACATCAGAAAGCTTTAACACCTTTCAGAGGAAACCATGATACAAGAGGCATTGAGAAGGACTCTACAAATGATGAAAGTATAGGTTCATTATTGTTGAAAAGAATGCAGTAACTTACTCCTGAATAGGTGGTTTTCCAAGCTTCCCCGAGGCATGAATTCATACACTAGCAACCGCTGGTCATCTTCAATGCAGTAACCTATAAGTTTAACAAGATTGGGATGGACTAGATCACCAAGATAATTTACTTCAGCCTGTCACATTAAGCAAACAAGTAATTAAAATCAGAAAAGGGAAAAGTTAGAATTCAGTTGCGAACATAATGAAAAAACATTAGAAATTCCAACAAAGTTTGAAATGAAGAGAACAGATTAGTTAAGCCACAAACCAGCCATTCCTTATGACCCTGAAGCCCATCATGGTTCAAGGTTTTAACAGCAACAGTAAGCCCTGTGCCAGGTTTCACTGGAGCGGTTCCGTTTTCTTCAATCCATCCCTTAAATACACAACCAAATCCACCTTCACCAAGAAGACTCTCAGGTCGAAAATTTCTTGTTGCCAACTTGAGATCATTAAAGGAAAATTTGCGCAGCCTGGAAGCAATTTTGAGCTCTTCTTCTAGTTTGGAGGTGGACGAATTGCTCTCTGCATTACTAGTGGTTGTAGAAGATACTACTGGAGCTGTTGGTTGATCTCTACTTGTATCATTAGTTGATTTGCTTTCAGCTAATCAAGAGTCAGAAACAGCAAAGAGAAAAGACGCTTTAAAACTTATGTACATGCAGTTTTAGGCTTCAATAAAAAGAGGAACAGAGATAGCTTCACAACTAATTGGATAAACAAAGGAAAAAAAAACAGGACTATGAATTTGGCCTAATTTTAACTAATAAGAAAAACAACACAATCTTCTTACATACTTTAACGTGATAAATATGTATATACACCAGGTGGAGAACTTGATTGTCAAATAATCTCCAAACATGAAATGGCTTGTCTAATTTAAGAACTCATCCCCCATTTGACGAGTTCAAGGAGTTGTCAACCTGCTTTGGAGAGGGTCATGATAGAAGGAGAAAGGGGCCTGATTGCCCCCACAAATTTATAACAATGTCTTATACTAGGCAGAAAAACAACAATCCCGTATTTTAAAACCATTCTGCTACGAAACAACTAGTCTACTATCACTGTCACATTAATAATCATCAATTCAAGTATAGCCATTAAGCATCAAAAAGACCTTCATTAGCTAAAAGAAGACGTAGGAGAAACCAGTAAATCTAGTTCCAGCAATTACATTTTAGGCATATCATGATCAAAGTTGTAGCTAAGCCCTCTTACTATTCTTACTTTGAAAGAGATAATCTCTGCTGGCACCTTAACTAATCAGCCTATATTCATTATTCAGTTACTTCTCATGAATTCAGGCTAGTTCCGCTTCCATCATTTACTCAACTTACTCCAACATTTATTTGATTTTCACTGTCTAAAATCCAAATATACGCTACCTCTTAACTCTGATCTTCAACGACCGAATAGGGTTTCGATATTCTGGCAAGAAAGCTCTCACGCCAGAGTTTTACATATACATCAAAAACACCCCAATAGGTTTTTTTGTTTTACAAGAACAATGAAAAACACGATTGCAGCAAGTAAAATCTCTACATGTTCAAGACTCTGTTCTGATGCAGCCTTGCAGAAGGCAACCACAGAAACAGTAACCAGACAGCCTCGTTTTCTACTTGTCATCTGCTGATCATTTCCCATTTTACAGGGTAAGTTACGCTTGGACTGGCAGTTATATCAGAAAGCTCTCAGTAGGTGCTTAGGATTTATTTTAGCTGACTAATGCTGAAACATTTTGATAATAGAAAAGAAAGGTCGTGTCATCCTCAACAAATGAAGTAAAAATACAGCAATAAATGACTAAATACAAACGCTTGAACAAATCATAGGAACTAAAAGTTTTCCCAGGACAGATAGGTTACCGTAATGAGTGCTGGTGCCGCTAACTGAGCTATCAACCTTGGATCTTGAAGAAATGCAGCTCCCAAGGAACCTCAGAGAAACCCAACAACCAGTCTCTTCTTCTTCAACAATACCATCTTCATTCTTCTTCTTCTTCTTCCTCCCCTTTGATTTGCACACATCCCAAGACTCCACCACCTTACCATTCTCAGAGCCCGATCCCATCTGTAGCAAACCCTAAAGTATCAAACCAAAAGATCATCCAACAAAAACCCCACCGAATTCCCAGCACCGCCGCCCAATGCCGTCCCTCCCACCACAACAACCAGCAAATCAGCCTCAGGTCGGACCATAAAATTTACATGATATAACCTAAAAATCTCAACCTCGCTCCTCGAAGAAGCTCCCAAAAAACCATGTATGTGACCCAAAAGACCCCGGCAAGGTAAGGTGAAAACAAAAATTTGAGAGGAGGAAATCACAGGAAGCAGATCAAAATCCTAAAAAGAAAAGGCAGGAAGAACCCTAGAATAGATTGATCAACTTGTGGAAACTAAAGACACACACACACACTAGTGCTGCCAGCTTTACCAGAAAGAAACTAAGGACTCTCTCTCTCTCTCTTTCTCTCTGAGCTGAACTTAAGAAACCTCTCAGCACCAAGACACAGAAATCTCAAAAAATGGGATTCTTCGATGCAAGCTGACCAGTACAATACAATGCTGGAAACAAGGAAAAATCAGAAAGAAAAAAAAAATCAGATAGATAGATAGATAATATTAGTTTTATTACTCCTCTTCAAATTTATCGATTTTCTCTCTTTCTTTCTTTCTCGCTTTCTCTTTCCCCAAACTGCAAATAAAAAAGAAAAACAAATTCTTTAATTGAATCCAAGACTAGAAAAAGGAGTTTCAAGTGACCGTGGATGACGGGCAGGGTCTTGAGCTGCCCGTTCTGCCCGCCCAGGCCTGACCGTACTGGTTTCACAGCAGAGGTAAGCAAAACGGGCAGTTCGGGCAGCAGTCGAAATGGCAAGTTGGGAGATTTCGGGCATGAGCGAGAAAGGCGAAGTGGGACCCACTGTATGTGGTGACGTGTCCGAGTCTGGCGAGAGTAGAGAGAGGTTGATCTCATCGGTGGCATCATATGCATTTCGGATTCTTTCATCCTTTCTTTTTTTTTTTCTTTAAATTTGCTAAAACACCCTCCGATTTTTTCAATATATAATTTTTCACCCATTGTTAATTTTTTTTTGTAAGAGTGATAAGAGTTTAAGTAAAATCTTTTGTGTCTTTATCTTATAAAAATGAATTAATAATGTAGTCTTTGAAAAATAAATATTTTTTGTTAGGACACTACTCAAATATAATCTTAACGTGTCTTTAATTATAACAGTAACAAAATTTGGAATAATATTAAATTTGTTTAAAATCTTAGTCGGAATCTTTAATGGAAAAAAATAATAATGAATAAATTATAATTACATCTTTAACATATAGTATCTTTTAATAATTAAGACATTGATTTACTCTAACTTTTTATTACAAAATTTAAAAACTTTATGTAAATTTAGTTCAAAAACAGACACCAATAAAAATCATGTTTGGACAAAATACTTTTCTTTCTCGATCTTCATAATTTTAAAATGCCGTCATGGAGGAATCTTTCTATATTTCAACTATTTTCTTTTTGCCATAAGCTTCAAATTTTTAAGGGCATTTCAATTTTCAATTCAAGCTCTCTTACAGTTTCACTTTTATTACGGAAAAGAGAAATTAAAGTGAAAAGAAAAAGAAGAAATAAATGACTTTTTTTTCACTAATTACCCACTTAATTAGGACAAGCTTTTGATTAGCCAAAAAGGAGGAAAATCTTCACTCTTTTGCTCACTTTTCCAGCTTTCATCTACCAATTAAGCATCGTAAACAGTAAAAGATAATAATTATATCCTTTTTTATCCTAACTCTAATCCTCACACCTAGTCATTGCTTTCACACTCTCGTACCTATACCTATAACTGTAGGACTGTAGGAGGTATCTGGCAGGAAAATTTAGATATTAAAAAAAGAAACTATTTACAAAATCAATTTGACATGGTCAAATTTCATTAGAATATTTGTAAGTTAAATTATTATTTTATAATTTTTTAATTGTGTTTAAGTTTTAAGGTAGTTCTCAGTTTTTCAAAATAGAAAATGTTGTTTCATCTTTATGATTCTAAAAGGGTTTAATTTAATCGGTGTCATTAACGTTTTATTAATATTCTATGTATTTTATTAATGTGATCGATTATGTGTTGTTTGCCATTCTAATAAAAACTAAAAAAAGAAATAAAAATAACTCGCACATGGTACACAATATAATTTATGTTATATAACTTAAATTATTTGACTTGATTATAATTGATCACAAATATAGCATATAAAAACTTAACAATGAGTTAAATATAAAAATTACATCATTGTGTACTTGGTTATCCATATTTATTTTATATTTCTTTGTAATTTCTTTGTTCTTTTAATTTTGTAAAAATTATTTTTTTAGGATATTTTAGGTAAATTAAATTTATAGTTAAGGTAAACGTTCAATTTTTATTATTTAATTTTTCCCTTTGATTCAATTGATTTTACTTTAACCCCTGAACTTTAAATAAAATCAATCACAACTCCACAAGTTGACTACTAGTATTATTAATTGGCAAAGACTGAGAAGCCACGGTACAAGATATTATGCTGCACTTTAAGGATGTGAGAAACCACGGTTAGGAAGTGCTCTTTAATATTTCGATTTTCAAATAGTAAGCATTGGTGTTTTATTGGTTTTATGTATATTAATATGATTAATTTGCGTTTCACAAATCGCTGAAAGTTTCAGATGAATTCTTTATTCTTACTTCCCAGTTACTAGCTGCTATGAGAGAATTTAACTCGAGATTTATAGGAATATATTATTGAATTTGATTGAGTTAATTCATACAGCTTTTCTAAAGGATTTTTTTAATGATGCAGCTCGTTTGACGCTATCTGTTTTTTTTTTTTCGAAGAATGTTTTTTTTCGAAAATAGTGATGTTTAGCAATTAAAAGTAATTTCATAGCTGTGAAGAAAAAGTTAAAACGTTTAATATCTGTTTTAAAGTTGAAATTAAATCAATTTTAAAAATAGTAATATAGTATACTCTTACACAAAAAGACAACTATTAATTATTATATTCATTTTCAACATTTTTACTTGTTCTGTTAAATCCATATCTCTTTCATAATATAACAATAAAAAATTTCTGAAAAGAAAATGAGCAAAACTCAAGCTTCCTTTTAATCGCTTATAAAAAATGTATATTAATTAATTTAGTCAAACATATTCATTTGAAATTATATTAAGCATAAAAAAACCAATATCATTGTTCAAGCATATTCTGTTACCTGATAAACAATTAGAAGTCATAATAAATAAAGGACAGTTCTGAAGAGTTCAAATCTCTCCTCTGACATCAATCCTAATTTTAAAAGAAAAAACTTTTAAAAAGAATAATAAAGAAATAGAAGGCAGGAATTGGAGCTCCATATACGGATATACCCCTCTCATAAACAAAGTGCAGAGGCAACCTATGCTGAAACTGAAAATGTACTAAAAACAACTATCTAGACGAGGGGAGTTTTTGCTTTCAATTGTCAGACAAATACGTTTCTAAAAAACAAACGTATCTATTAACATTACATTCTTCCTCTTGTAGGGATACGTAAGAATCATCTATCTCAAGCTCATGGTTACAATACAAAAATGAAGCTAGATTTTTAAAACGACTTGCCAACTCCATCGTAATGCTACACTAATGGAATATACCTTTGTGCCACTAAGAGAAAGCCACGAGGATCAATTCTAAAAGGCAGGAGTCAATATTTGTTTTTACTGCTCTCGATAGAGCATGATATAGGAATTGCAACCAGCCAAAGTTCCATTCTATTCTAATGAATCCCTGCGAAAATGCTGGAACTTGGGTTTACCTTTAGTGGGCATTCAGGGATATAGGTAACACCTGTTAGACCAGAATGTGGATCCATGAGAAACAGTTATAAATTGGCATTTTGCATCTCTATTGGAAACCAGCTACTTCAAAGTAGAAAAAACCAACTTCTTGTGAAGAAAGGGACGGAAAATGTACAAAAACGCTTACTGTATATCCTTTTTCTCATAGGAACGGGATGTTTTTCTCATGAATATCTAAAAGTGATCATAATGGGAAATATTTGGGTAGTTCTAGGCAGGATATCTAAAAATGTAAAGTAGACCCAAATTGCATGTGGGAATAGAATAATAGATAGTTCACGATTACAGCTAGGGGGACAAAACATTTCTATGCATGACAATTATAAACCAGAAGGTACACTTCTTTAGCAACAGTTCATATGCCCAAGGAAGCTCAAGAATGCAATAAAAGTATAAAAAAAAACATGGTCAAGAATAACAGATACCTTTTTCTTTGACAGCAATTTGTAAAGTGTCAAGGGTAATTATACCATCTGTTAATGGAAGTAGCTCAAGCTTTACAGTGGCTGTAGATTGAGATGGATTACATCTGGTGTGGACACGACAAGATTACAATCAATACCATTCTCAATAGAAGTTTAAAGGGGAAAAAATGAGAGATGTGATACATTACCCCAGTGGAACTCTACTTTGCAGCCACAGATGTGTACAACTCAGGCCAGAATTGGGAATGACATCAGTCTGACGTCTGCCATCAACACTTTGTGTCTCATTCTCTTCTCCAAGAGAATCGAAACTCAATTCCTCAGTGGCACCATCACGTCTTTCACCATTTACTCTTCCTGAATGCTTTGCCGAAGAACTCATTGGTGTAGTGGGTGAACAAAAAGAAACCACTGTAGGTGGTGAATTAAAGGAAGCTGGAGCCAGCACTGTCAAAGTTAGATCTTCGGAAGTCAAATTAGAAGCTTGAAGAGTTAAAACCTGCCAACATCGAAGCCATTAAGTCATCTAACTGTAGTTGCCAACTAATGCTAATAGTAATTTTGGTAGGAAGTTAGTACAAATACAGACCTGAACAGGAAGTTGAGCATTTCTTTCATGAGCTCCAAGAGATTGTCCTGACATCTCAGATGCAACAGTAATCCTAATATCCCTTGAGGTACGTGGTCGCCAACTGGTTGGCTGCTTAAAGAACAATCTTGATGCTAGTTTAAGTTTAAGAAAAAAAGGGGGAAAACAGACTAATTAACACCTCAACACTCATTAGACATCATAATAAATTAAGGAGGGGAAAAATCCTACGGGTATAGTTGCATCGGCATGACACCATAATAGCATATTGATCATCAATTAAAGCAGACTTCCTTCTGTCAAGACTTCTGGAGGAAATACTCAATTTTGATGCTGACTTTCCCATCTTTGAAGACTGAGAACATCTTCCCTGAACCTTGAGATTTTTCCACGTAGAAATTGCTGGTTTAAGAATAAAAGAATGTTCTTCACCTTTCCTGTAATTTAAAATTTCTAATCAAATGATAATTTAAGCTCATTACCATAATTAATTTCCAAATGCATCGACCTTAATAAGCTATTTTTCCATTTTCTCCATTTACTAGTCAGATTGAGTCAGATACCAAAGGTACAAATTTGAGCATACAAGGGAATACACAATGCACAAAAAAGTGCCTTCATCCAGAAGCTGATAATTTTAATTTTCAAAAACGAGAGAGGTATTCTTAAGCATCTTTGTAATTTATGTATTATTATACATTAATAGCAAGAAACTTGCAAATCTAACATGATATACACTTAGCCAGCGTAAATAAAAATGAATTACAAAGTACTTGAAGCCAGATACCTTCTTCAAGCCTGTGAATTTCGCAAATACATAATCTGATTTCTATCAATTTATGTTTAAAATCTATAAAATAAATGAATTCATTTCAGGTTAAAATTTTGTTTCCAGATCATATTGTAAAAAAAAGAAGTTATGGTTTGTAAAACCCACTAAAGGCATGCACACTGAAACCTTAAACAAATGAATCTCAATCTTTTCAAACTGCAATTGATCTACGTTTACTAATTACATTCTCCTGCATCTCATAGCCCTATACAGCTTTGTTTCTCAATCAAAACGCTGATAATAGTGAGAGTTTCTCAAGCATTTTTCTACTACAAAAGTTCTGTGCAAGATTTAAAAATAATTTAATTGAATGACAAGAACTGTCACACAGCTAGCTCATCCATGAATATGCTCTGGAATATGATTGCGTTTATGCTATGGCTTATCTTGTGCTCTGCTCATGGCTACAGAATCTCATATACTATTTTTTTTGGCCAGAGAATCTCATATACTGATATGCAAAGATATTAGACAACACTGCATTTTTGAGCCTCTTTGGATCATTGTTTCTCCTTTTAGGAGAATTCTTATCATCCTCCCCTGTTAATTTCTCTCTTCTCTATCTTATAAAATTTCTATGTAAAAACAAAGGCTAGTTTGCCGCTCCTCAGGGAAAATGTCAAATCAGACAAGTGTCAGATTCAAGCTTCTTCAATAGTCACTTTTCCTCTCCTCTCTAAAACTGGGCAGAAATAACCTTTCAATCAATCTGAACTAGAGAAAATTTAAGGTTTTTACTACATCAAGTGTTTGGTCTTCTCATCTCGAGATCAAACCCATACACCAGTTTAAGTTGCATTCTATTATGGAAGACGCCTATTATTTCTTTTTTCTTGTTTTTTCTCTTTTGAGAAGGCATGGGGGTGCAGCGGATCAGCATAAGCATCTTGGGTTTAGATTTTCTGAAGTTAGTTGTGGATACAGTTCATAAAGTTCCAATAAAATAATATCTTTGTCCTACAATCCTGCATTATTATTTCACCTTTATTTCCAATTTAATATTATTTTATTATAATTTTAAGAACTTTACCCTAATTAATTTCAGCGGATCCAAACCCAAGCATCTTGACTAGATTAACAGGGGCCATGTGGCATGACATCTCACAAGTAAAAATACAAACAACACAAAGATACTTAAAAAGAATAACAACCTGAGAGATAGATTTGGTAAAGAATGGTCATTCCCAGCTTCAATACATGCAATTGGTAATGAGGATGGAGCATCATCACTTATAACTTCTTCAACAACAATCGATATGGCATCTACAAATATCACAATGTCTGGAGCATGTGCTGGAGCGACATTCTGGTGAACAGTTTTAAGAAATATTAGTAAAAGACTAAAAGCAAAAGTTGAACAACATGCCAGCCGTAAATGTAGGGGAAATGCAACTTATCAAATAAATAGATCAATTTAATCATAATTCAGAGTCAGACCTTTATCTGAACACAAAGAAGGTCCTCTGAATTGCAGTCAGCATCAAAAGAGTGAATCTCTAGGGGTTGAATTATTTCAAGCTTCCTTCTCCACCTTCTTCCAGGTGTATAAATGCCTTTTAATCCACAACAAACAGAAAATCTTTCTCTCTCCAATGACACACCTCGAAAAGATAAAAGTTCTTCGACCTCAATTTTTTTCCTAAAAAACTTCTGTGGATCCCAATCATGTAGGTCAAAGCTTGGCTTAGAACTAGCTGCTTTAACAGGAGCAGTAGGTGGGTTTGTATTATGGGGTAATGATGACATGGAGTAACTTCTGAAATGACCAAAAGAAAATAGCTGAGAGCTAGGTGATGCTGAATAGTTAGATCTCTGAGCAGAACTAGGAATTCCTGAATTGGAACTTAAATGAGGAGGTGATAAGGATCGAGCAGAACTAGGAGTTATATTGTCCAATGGAAGCAGCCACTTTAATAGTCCTCCACATGGATCCTGTATGGTATGAAATGAAATATCCTGGTCCTCAGAAGACAGGTTTATCTCCTGATATTTTTCAAATTGGAGTATTTCAATACATGGGTCTCTGAGAAAATTAACACCAACATTGACCTGTAAAAGAACCTGCATCCTTCCAAACAGTAAAATAGATCAGATCAGTACTGAGTAAAAAACTTTAACCCAGTCATTAATAGGAGGATTGTGGATAATGAACACTGAAATATCTGAAGACCAAGTTATATAAGAAGCATTTCTTTATCTACTAGCATTTTCCAGCCAAGTTTCAAGAAGATCTGAGCATTAAAGAGGCAAGGCAGATGGCACTAGAGGAAATTTGAAGTTTCATATATACTAAAGTTCAATGAAAAGAGAGTTACCGAATAAATAAAAAATTAAGAATCATAGAGTTAAAGTTCTGAAAAGCTTAGTAATGATGATATTGTCATAAATACAAAATCCAGCTTACTCCCTAGTGGCATGTCCAAAGTTTCCATGAATATCTTCTGCTACAAATGCTCCACAGTGACATAGAGATTGGAAATGTTAATGATGTCAAAATGCTAATGCAAGCTGAACCAGCACTAAACATAAAATAAAATTCATTGCATAGCTTCATCCCATTGCAGTATCACATTATTGATGGAAAGATCCTCCCTGGATTTCACTCAGAATAAACAAGAATTGTCAATTCCTTGTCATGCTTCCCAAAAGGCTAATAGAAGTATGGACAAAGAATGTATCTGCCCAATAATATTCTTAACAAAAAATTTGGTGCTAAAACATGTCAATATTAATTCCTGCATAATATGAACGTTGATGATGATGATAGACCTAAAGACAGAATTCTTCAAATACAAAATGAAAAGCAATAGCCAGAAATTCCCATCACAAAAGATGTAATAGAAGGAATTCCCATCACCAAATATATATAACCATAGCTTCAGAAGTTTTGTGGCACATACCACTATGTCTCCGTTAGGAAGAGCACAACACTTGACAGAATTTCTTGCTGCCCCACCAGATATACATGCATCAAAATTTCCTCTATCAATAACTGCAGGGGACATATTTTTTCTTGTTGCTTTGGTCCCAATCATTGAGAACTTTCGACTGTTTGTTTCTGATGAGGTGGAAAATTTTTCTGAAACACTACTTTTCGACCATAATGGCTCATCAGATTCAGCAATCCTTACAAAGAAGTGAGAATTCTCAAATTTTTGCAACAACAACACAGTTTGTCTTCTGTGATCCTCCATCCTTAGAAGGGATTCACCAGTACAAGCATCTGTAGGTTGATCAGTATTCACTTTTGACAGGCTTTCATCCTTCTCTTGACTACTGGAACTCAGTTCCCCTTCTTCAGACCTTAAATTATTTCCTCCTTCATCATTTCCAATCTCTTTCTCAGGGCTGTGACCCATGCCATTCTTACTCATCACTGCAGCAACTTTAAATGGAGTAATAATCTCTGTATCATGGTTACATGCAAACAAGCATGCCAGGATATCAACTTGTTCACCTGAATTACAGGTTTAACTTAGGTCTGGTCAACTTTTCATGTGAGCTGATAGACCAACCCATGCACTCCAAAAATAATAGTCATATATTTTAAAGGGGAAAGAATGTATTACCGGGAAAAAGAAAGGAACGATCAAGAGAACGTAGGGACTCTATATCTGATGCATGGTTCCAGTTTTCAGGAATTTCCTCTAAAAAAAAGAATAGTAAAAGTTATATGTATCACGTAAGATATACCAATATCATTTGTAAGATCTACAAGAGGAAAAACTTAAAACTACCTTTCAATATTTGAATAAAAATACTTAGCAATAACAGAAACGTTGTCACAATAACTTCAACTCTATCACAATGAACTGAACAAGAACAAAAACCATAACCTGACTATAATCAAGTGATAAGTATGTTATGGACGTAGCAAACTATTCAAAGCATTCTGGACATTGGAGGGGAAGTTCACATATATTTCTTTCCATAATGATTATTAAGTTTATTACCAAGGAGAAACTTAACAGCTGCTCTACCTAGTTATCAACCTTACTCAAGTGCTTGATCACTATGCAAAAGAAAATCAACTACAACTTTTCTTTCAATTTACACTTAAACTTGCAATAAGATATTCTGGTTAAAGTACTCGAATGGTCCCTTTCGCTTCACTCAATTTTCAATTTGGTCCTTATGGGTTAGAATATTGTAACTGAATTCCTATTGTTCTAAAAAAACTGTTAGTCCCTGATATTCAACCTTCGTGTGCCATTAAATTTTGCTAGTGTGACCAACCTTCTTGCATCTTAGCACTCTACATGATCCATAACAACACACAATAACAACTCAACCTAGGTGGAATATCACAGTGTGTGGATTTCAATCAATCATCTACCTTTACCTCTTTTGTTGATAAAAATCATGCATATTTGAATGGCGAAGATGGCACATAGTTGGCTATGTTAACACAATGGCACAGAGATGGCTGTTTAATGATTCAGAACAAATGAAAAGTTTATAAAACAATAGAGATCCAATAACAATCTTTTAAACTATAGCAGCCAAATTGAAAAAGGGAGAAACTATGGGGATCAATAGAGTAGTGTAACCAAATATTTCATATAGCCTATTTTGTTCAGAATCATTTCTTCATTCTTCAGCTTCTTCTTCTGTTTTTTTTTTTTTTTTTTTTTTT
>QANZ01033837.1:175189-207855 GCA_003254925.1 Chamaecrista fasciculata
TGTGGTTTAAAAAGTGTCAGATAGGGTCCATGTGGTTTACTCCGTTAACAAAAAGGGTCCTGAGGTATATTTCCGTCCAAAATTTGACAGAAAATTTGGCTAAAATGTTATTTTAAGACCCTAACTATTAATTTTTATGCATTTGAGTCCCCAAAGGACTTTGATGCAAAAAAAAGAAAAGTTTAATGAAGTTTTAATTAATTTTGCCCCAAAATGCAAAAGTTCTTCTTCTTCCTGTCGCCTCCTCCCGCAACTGAACATCGTCACCATGTGTTAAGCGGAAAAGCCAAGATGTGGGAAGAAGAGCACGAAGCTTCTGGCGGCATTGGGTTACAAGGTGAGGTCGTCGGAAATGGTGGATGTGGCGCATAAGCTTGAGCGGCTGGAGATGGTGATGGGCACTGCTCAGGAAGATGGGATTTCTCATCTCAGTTGCGATTCCGTCTTGCCCACCAAATCGACTATTTCGTTCTTGCTCCGGCGGAGTCCTCCACCATCACCAGCGTCGATTTCTCCAATTCCCGACATCAGATTGGGAATCAATCGCAAGTTGAGAAGCTTGCCTGCTGGATCGGATTCCGTATCGCCGCCGCCGCCGCCGGCATCGTCGGAGCCAACCAGTCGAGTTGAGAAGCTTCGTGCTCTTCTTCCCACATCTTGGCTTTTCCGCTTAACACATGNTGTAACCCAATGCCGCCAGAAGCTTCGTGCTCTTCTTCCCACATCTTGGCTTTTCTGCTTAACACATGGTGACGATGTTCAGTTGCGGGAGGAGGCGACAGGAAGAAGAAGAAGAACTTTTGCATTTTGGGGCAAAATTAATTAAAACTTCATTAAACTTTTCTTTTTTTTGCATCAAAGTCCTTTGGGGACTCAAATGCATAAAAATTAATAGTTAGGGTCTTAAAATAACATTTTAGCCAAATTTTCTGTCAAATTTTGGACGGAAATATACCTCAGGACCCTTTTTGTTAACGGAGTAAACCACATGGACCCTATCTGACACTTTTTAAACCACAGGGACCCTATCTGAAAATGGGTCAAACCACAAGGACCTTCTGTGTAATTTNAAATTATAAACTATTCTAAAAATCTAATTCACCAACGTATCAAGACTCTTCCTAAAATCCTCTACGTGATGAGAAAGGTCAAAAATTGATTTCTATATAACACATTGCGGGCCGGGCTCTACGTGATCGAAACAGAAGCCCATGTATTGCATTTAACCATACCAGGCCCATAACTTGAGAAAAAGCCCAATGAAATACAAAAAGAAAATAATTGAAAAGTTGGAGATGCGGGGTATCGATCCCCGTACCTCTCGCATGCTAAGCGAGCGCTCTACCATCTGAGCTACATCCCCATGTGACACTGTTGTAATAGACTAATTTCTTATCATAATGATGCTTAAATTCCAAACTCGCTTCACTTTCATAAATCATAATGATGAGTAGGCCAGTGTCCACTATTAACTAGAAGCTTCAGAGGAAAGAAGTGGTGGCACAAGGGAAGAATATGAACCATTTACTATATTATAAACATTTTTTTGGCCATGTATTATAACATTAATAGAAAAAAAGACAAGTTGATTACAATTATACGTAATTGTCTTTTCTCTTCTGTTCTTTCTTTACTAATGCACAATATATCTCTAAATTCTATTCTATTCAAGTATTTATAGAAAAATGCTGATCCAGCCCACTTGCAGGATTCACAGCCCTCTTCTGCATTGAAACTGTTTTATCAATGTCCTTATAGAATTGTCTAACGACCATTTTGAGACATTCTTTATTTTCCTCTTCAATGCATTGAAACTGTTTGATTAATGGCCTCACAGAAGTGAGGAGTACTCACAGGCCATTAATTTTGACACATTCTTTATTATTCTCCTCTTCATTAATCCCTGGTTTCACTTGCTCTATATTTGTACCTTCTGGCCCAAAAGAGGTAATGCAGCAAGTTCAACCCATTTAGTACACACATGAGCCAGTAGAAACTCTCCAGGTGATAATGGTTAAGGTTGGCCCCTGAGAGCCATGGTTTACTATGTGTGGAGCTACCTGTGACACTGTTCACTATTGAAACAATCACTGAACTAAGGTAGTACCCCATAGCCAAAGATGCCCATGAAAGAGAAGTAGCCAAAGATCTCATGCTGCTTGGTGCTTCTGTGAAGAAAAACTCCAGCAACCCAGCCAAAGTGAAAAGATCAGCTGAACCAAGAAACAAGTACTGTAATGCAATCCAAAGAAATGTTATAGGTAGTGGTTTGGTTGCATCATTTAGAAGCCCTGATTCTGTTGCTACCTTTTTCCTCTTTACTTCAACAAGAGCAGCCACTGCCATGGCAATTGTAGAGAGGACTAACCCAATCCCAATTCTTCTAAGATGAGAAATACCCATCTCTGTTTTTGTTGCTTTTCTAGCATATGGGATGATGATGTGGTCATAGATAGGGGCTAGGATCATGATGAAGAGTACTGGGAAAACTGGAAGGGAAGCTGGTGGAACCTTTAGGGAACCAAGCTTGGTGTTCATGGTTGCAGCTTGTTGGACAGAGAATGTGGATAGCTGAGCAAGACAGGAATTTAGCATGATGGTGCAGGCAAATATGGGTAGCATTTTCACTACTATTTTGACATCTTCTACTTGCTGCACTGTGCATTCTAGTGATGAATATAATGGCTTGTTTGCAACTGCATTGTTGAGAAATGTCAGGGTTTTTGATGGGGTTTCATCAGTTGTTTTGTCCCTTTTTGCAGTTTCTTCTTCTTCTTCTTCTTCTTCTTCTTCTTCTCCTTCTTCTTCTTCTTCTTCTGGTCTTCTTGAGTTTGGATTATTAGAAGGGCTTGAAGCCATATTCACCACAGCACTGCTTGAATCTCTGTAAATGCAGCTGTTCAGTGAAGCAGCAATCACAACCTGCTCATTCAGATCGAAAAAGCCATGGAGAATAATGAGTCATGTAGAAAATTTGTCTTTGAGGGCAATATCTTCTCTCTAGTATGTATAGTCTCATATAATCTCTTATACTTAAGCACTAAACAACTATTTTAGTCCCTTAATGCCCACAAAAACATGAAGGACAAAATTGATTGAAATAAGACATATGAAATTAAATAGTATAAGCACATAAATAAATTGAACCTTGGAAGATGCAAAAATTAACAACTCAATTCCTGATTATGAAACCAATAGATTTTAGTCATTTTGTATCTACAAGTTGGTTACTTAAAATAAGGTTAAAAGACTAAAGTGTACAAGTTAAACTTTTAGGGATTCAGTTATTAACTCGTGTATCTTTCAAGGAACGAATTGTTTATTTACTCAACTGAATAAGACTTTAATTGTCTAATTATGAATTAGAAATGTTGAGTGTTATGCCTTAAAGTTACATACATAGTGTTTGTGAGTAATTTAAGCATGTTCCTATTAACCTTTTCTGCAAATTGATCATCAGTCAACATGAACATTTATCATATCCTTACCTTAAAAATAGTTGTAAGTGGGCTGCCAGAAGGGATCTTGTTGCGGTAATAAGAAGAGCCAGCCAAGAACAGAGGAATGGAAACAAAAATGCTGATGGTAGCGATTGCAAAACCCCATTCCCAGCCTTTGTTGTCTTCAACCCACACCACAAAAGTGACAGCAATAAGGGCACCACATGACAAGCAGAAGACGAAGTAATTGAAGAAGGTTGATCTCTGCTTCCTTCCAGATGGTGTGGACTCATCAAACTGCTCTGCACCATGTGAAGGCAACGACCCCTTGATTCCTCCAACACCCAAAGCCACCAAATACAGCCCAATGAATAACATGGCTGCTTCGCCTCCACTCACTTCTTCGCATGTTTGGCTGATTCTATGGTCACATTCTGGTGGCTTCAGTGTGTGTGAGCGAGCTTGGAATGTGAGTATATTAAGGCCCTGCATGCACAAAGATAGAACACGTTGGCGTCAGTTGATCCATATAGCCGACTCCACCTAGTGAAAAAAGATTTTGGTTGTTGTTGTATCCTTAAGTTTTTATGCAGTTTGGTAGCAATTAGGAGAACTACATCCTAAAAGTTAGCTTTATAAAGTGTCTTATATTCAATAACTTTTTAGATGACTCGTTATATAAGATATCATCATGTAGTAGCTGATTTGGTTTCTTTCTAATATGCATAATTATATATTTATATGAATGATCTGTTTCATATATGCTATGTAAGTGTTGACCTGAATAAGGGAATTTTTCTCATATATATATATATTCCATTGTAGATAAAGTTTTCATATAAATACTTTATAAGTAGTGTCACTGTATCACTATTCATTCTTGCAAGCATTTTATTTGTATATATACACACAAAGTGGAACTTAATTATGCAGACAAGGACTTGTTATATGTTCCACTGTCATACTGCAAGGTGTGAAACGTCAATGTGAGATGTTGGCGTTTAGTAGTGGTGGGTTTATGTGTATATGTCTCATACTTACCTATGGACTAATTAATACTGTCTACTTACTATACATATATGGTCCATCAAAAACTACAATCACACACGTGGCTCGTAATCCTCCTTTCCTGGAAATTAATCACAACTTGTCTTGGAGAGAAGATATATATGCTCAAGTGGGCATCTCCCTGAACTGACTCAAGTATTAAGAGTAACCGTTAAATCTCTTTTCATTTTCTAACTCTTCATTGATATTCAATCATTCTTTGTATTTTTCTTGGGTACTTTAATTATTCTAACTCATCTATAATTCAGCTAATCTAATCTAATTCTCTTTTATATTATTCTTAATTAACCTTTTAGAACTAATTAACTCCATCTTTAAGAGTTTAATTTCATCTCTAATAATTGATTACGGACTACACTTGCTATAATTTTTAGTTTTATTACATAATTATATTTCATAGTTTAATCCATCTTCTTCCAATAATCCACATAATTTTTTGTCAAATCTGATCTGTATATATATATATGGTCAAAATGTCAAAGAAAAAGTGAGAGTACCTGCCTAATGATGACTCTTCAAAATGAGTATATTATTGTATATATGACATAATTAATATATACATCTATTTAATGAGATGAAGTATCATTGACTCCTTGGCATTATATATGATTGTGCAAATAGTGAATCTAAAAGTTTTTCAACATATATGCTTGAGGCCAGCAGGATTACACGTGGCATATATATATGTGATGTGAGATGAATATATATGATTAGAATTAATAAGAAGTGCTCATGTTTGGTGAGTGTGCAAGGCCAACATATCAATTAATTAAAGATGAGATTTTGTTGCGAATCCAAAACTGAACAAAAAAAAGAGATTAATATGATATAGCTCGCAAGATTAGAATTTCACATAATAATAATAATAATAATAATCAAATTAAGGAAGTTTCTAAGTTATTATAATTAACTATTTTCGGGCTGGCAGGCAGTGGCACAAGAACAAGCACTTAAGGTTGGGGAATTAAATACGTTGCATGAGCCATATACATAATTGCATGGCCCACACCATATTCTTTCTTATTCAATAAAATCAATATGTTTCACGTATATAACTTGTATCTCTATCATATACTGACATATTATAATACATAAAAAAACACCAACCACATTATGTGGATTCCCGTAAATGATAGAATATGCACACCCCACTTTTTCGATCACTATATGTGCAAGTATAATTTATCTTCCGTGGCCACCATTAATTGGTAATAGACTACACATAGATAGCCCCATATAATTATTTAGATGATAAGAGTTGAATAAAGTTTGAGTTTAACATCATCTAGAAGAAAATGATTAAAATATGCTATTGATTGCATTTGATATTGCAATTAACCCATGCACTTTGAAGTAAATTATAATATCACTCATTAATCATCATGCTCTTGCAAGACACGTATATGCATTTGATTATTGAATATGTGGAGATCGAGAGAGAATGAAGCTTACGAGAAATTGGAGGACAGCACTGAAGAGGAAGATGTGAAAAGAGGTGAAGAAAGCATCAGAGAGGAAACCACCAAGGAGGGCAAGAAGGAAGGCAGTGGCCATGAAATTGGTGACATTGATGGATGATTTTGAGGGAGAGAAGTGCATAAAGTGCCTCATGTACAACACCAAATTGCTTGCATTTGCCAGAAATGCTAGATTCTCTAATACCTCCACCACTGCACCCATCATAAATATTATTATTTCATTTATACATATATTATATATATATACACACGCCAGAGACAAGATATATCGAATTAATTAATTAATAATCGTATGTGTCATTTCATTAAATATATATATATATATTACTCGTCAACTTTAACAACAGTACTGGTGTACGTAGAAGACTAGCTATAGACTACAAATTAAAAGCACATATATAGGGAAGCTAAGAACATATATGATTATATTTATACTATATATATATGATATCAGACATACGTGAAATATATATATATATACAGCTATATATATATATATCCTATATATATAGACTAATTAAGGCAATGACCCCATATTTATATGTGCTTGAGATTAATCAGGATATATATATACAATTCCTAATTCCCATGATTAATTAGTGTTAAAGCTTTAAACTTTAAGGTTTAAACAGGAAGAGAATATGTATATATATGAGATCGATCTAGAGAGAGAGAGAGAGAGAGAGAGAGAGAGAGACCAAGAACGAAGGTGGCAGCAAGCATGCCGCCATGGCGGCCTCGCAGAGCAGGATTGTTCCTCCAATCCACATATCCTTCCCATCTTCTTGATTCCGAGTACTCTTCTACTTCCTGCACACACATCATATATCACTTCTTCATCATCATTCATGTTTAATATGATCGACAAACTCAAAAATAAGACAAGACTCAAGCTAGCTAAGGCCTAAGAGATCGAGATGAATGAAAGAAAATTATATTGATTAATAACCCACCATAAATAATATTATAAATATATATTATGTAATTTGTATGCTTGTGTACGTGAGTTCTTGTTTTGTGTTGAGAATTGATGGAAGCTAAGTTGGGCGTTGTGTGGTATGTATATATATATATGCGTGAGGTCTTGAGAGAAAAAATGGAGATCACTGTGCAAGAATCAAGATTTAAAGAGAAATAGAGAGGACAAACAGCTCCAATTCCAACAACTTGGAGTTGGGGGTAGAATGGTCTACACACTTCATCTTTAATTAGGAAAATGACTTTTCAATTTTTCATATCTTTTACTTTCTCTTTAATTACCTCCTTAACTATAATAAGACTGTACTACTATACTTGTTAAAACAACCAAAAAAAACAAATAACCGATATATCCACATACAGCTTAGCTTATTCATTGGCTACTGCTTACTCTTTAATTAATTATAGTCAAGTTTACCATTAAGTGGTTGTTTTTCTTCGTCTTCTTGTTTGTTTCTCAACTTTGGGCAAAAAAAGAAAAGGTAAGTTTTTTACTTTTTTAAATGTATGTATATATATGGTAACTTTCGGAAACTTTACCAATTTCTAGTTTGATTCCTGTATTTCTAACGGACCTCTCTCCAAAACAATCATTTTCATTGAACCCTTTCTTCGCCATGAGATAATTAAACCTTAAAATAAGGTGCATATATCCTAACAATTAATCTCCATTACACTTCCAATCTTAACCTCTCTCCGGCCACATCTTTTCAATAAACTTTCATATATAAGAAATCTTCCCAAATTTAATTTTTATTAAATTTAGGTTTACTTTACGAATTTTAAAAAAATTAAAATAAGAGAAGATAAAGACACACAATTTAACACTCTAGTGTATGTATCATTTCCCAATATTAAATAATTGAAAGTGTTTGATGCTTAGCTTGACCTTTCCTAGAAACTTTGATGATGGAGTTATAGTATATATATGCGTGGCAGCTATATAGCATTATATATATTAATATTAGCTAGCAAACTGTGGTTTCCCTACCCACTCGGAAAAGTAAATAAAATAGGTATCTTTTAGAAAGCAATATTATTATTAAGGAATCAGTTAGATATAATAAATTGTTAACTATAAAATGAGTTTTGTGAATTAAAATAATATAAGAGTTATGAAGGTATCTTTGATCACTGTTTTCTTTTTACCTCAGCCCTAGGAAGCATGGACACTGACACGGACACGGACACGGACACGGGACACGACACGGACACGGATACATCGACACGCTAAACTCACAAAATTATGCGACACGACACGCCATATATTTATATATATAAATAATTAAATATTCATAATTTTTAATGAAAAATTTAAAAATTGTAAGTTTTATTCATAATATATGTCATATGTATTATTATTTTCTCTTATATGTCATGTTAAAGTCACAAAAAATTGATTTATATTTTAAAATTTATGAATNCAATATTTAAAATAAACCAAACTTTAAGAAAAAGAAAGTACTTTTCAAAAATTTATATATAAGCGATGGCTCTAAATTTTTGAAAAGTACTTTCTTTTTCTTAAAGTTTGGTTTAAATATAAATATGTATGATTTTGAAATTTTAAAGTACTTTTAAAAAATTTATCTAATATATATATATAACTATCATACATTTTATTTTTTAAATATAATTAAGTAAATTTTGGTGAGTCCAATAGTAATGTGGTGAATAAGTATATAACTAATGGGTTAGTTTATATATGATTAGTACATGATTGTCAACCCTCATTATATATATAACACATGAACTTAGTCCTTCGTTTAATTCAAATTTGACCTAACCTATTATGACTCATTAACTTTGTCACTAGAAGTAGATCAGACCTCCACATAAACAATTAACCATATCTTAATTCATTTTAATTAATTATTGTATTAGCCATTAGGTGTTATAGATTTGGCCTATAATCCTCTAAGTTAAAAAGAAATGTTAATATATAGATTATCCTTTATTTATATATAGGATAAATATTAAACTATGTGTAGACTAGACTCTAGAGTCTTAACTCTTAAGAATATATATATATATATATATAAATATCACATCTTTCAATTTAATTAACCATAATTTTATTTTTAAACTAACAAAATTATATCTTATATAATTATTTTAGAAAAAATCTCACAAAATTTACCTACGTCTCTTATATATCATGTTTATAATTAAAAATCAAAAGGCTAAAGTGCAATTTTGGTCCCATAACTTTGGCAAAGGTCTCAATTTGGTCCTATAATTTTTTTTTGTTGCAATTTTGGTCCCATACCTTTGGCAAAGATTTTAATTTAGTCCCATAACTTTTGAAAACGTCTCACCATTGGTCCCAAGATGATTTCCCTCAATTATCTTCCATTAAATCCGCTTCACTCATATTTTCCACATCATCATTTAACTCAGTATACCATATCATCTTTAACAGCAGAAAATGGATGGAAATCAGTTTGAGACCAACGATGGGATGTTTTCAAAATTTATGGGACCAAAATTGCAACAAAAAAGGTTATATGGGACCAAATTGAGACTTTTCCAAAGTTATGGGGTCAAATTGAAACCTTTACCAAAGTTATGGGATCAAAAGTGCACTTTAGCCAAATCAATATTATAACTCCAAAGAATTAATGCCATTCCTTACAATCTTAAAATATCACATGTCACAAAATTGACACAAATTAAAATAACACATCATTTTTACATGCTTTAATTTCTCATCACTAGCACATCAATCAAGTGGCAAAAAAAAAAAAAAAACACACATCAATCAAGTATTTCTTTTTTAGAAAAGAAGATCTGCAGTAATCAAGTGTGACAACTATCAAATTGGAATTTTGTTCGTAAAGAAACAATGGTAGAAGACTTTTGAATAAATTATATGTAAAAGAGAAAAGTTAAGTGAATGAAGTCCATATAAAAAAGTAAGTATATTGCTATCAATATTTTTTAAAATAATTGAGACACCCACGTTTGGATATTTATATATGTTTAAACATAATGTATTGAATTTGTTTATCTTTAAACTAAATGTACCTAAGAATCTTTGAACAATGACATGAGACAATATATATTTAATTCGCTGCTTGTGCCTCATTGAAATATGTATATATCCTTGTTCAAAGCATATTGTACTTTTTTTTTCTTTAATTTAATTATCTGAAGCTTTGATTTGATGATTTAAAAAGAATCCCAGTTAAAAGAACAGAGGTGCTTTACTAATTTTTCCTTTATGTTATCTTGGACAACTGAAAAGACAGAAAAACATATTGTTCAAAGAATTTGCATGCACTTTGCTTTACATTAAACTTTTTTATATTATATGGTCAAGTTGTGGCCCATTTAATTAACTAAAGCATTTTGTTTTATCTGAATGATCTACTCAACCAATCATATCCTCAAATATTATGTCATTTTTTTTCTTCTCTACGAAGAATATTAAGCATTTGAATCAATATAGCATTACACACTCGTACATATATATGATAAAGTATTCACAAGGAATGAAGATACTATTTTAAAAACTTAAAATTATAATGTAAGAATAAAATCAGTTTGATATATTTTTTATTTTTTATTACACTTTAAGACTTTTTAGTAGTTTGGTCTAAAAAATTATACGTAATTTAATATATGTTTATTCAGATTAATTAAATAATAATGTGACTCCTATAATTATGAAATAGCATACGAAAAATCATAAAACATAAAATATTTTATTATTTATTATAGTTATCCAATTATTAAGTCAACGAAAAAAATATTAATTATTGACGATGGACTTAGTTACCAAAAAATTCTAGTATATTATATTTATAATTTTTATCAATTTAAAATATAAAGTAATAATTTCTTGCTCATCAGGTAATGTAAAACCATTAGGATATATTATTTGATAAAATATAATTCTATAAATTTATTATTTGAATTTCATTCAAAATTTCTCACATGCATATTGCTATATACTCTTACTTATACTTGGCAGACCCCAACTCAACCGACACGATTTTGGTCCAATGTATTTTATTTAAGTACATGGGATTTTAATTAATTAACCATGACCAAATTATAAACTAACGATAGATCACCAAAATTAATGCAAAATCTTTTATAATTATATATGAATTAAATGTCTTTTTACATATTTGAAAGAGATTGAATTAAAAATTTAGTTTAAAAAAATTAAAATATACAATTTTATTTAAAAGAATTAAACGATATATTTATTAATTGTTTTCATGAATTAAAGAGTATATTAGTCTAATATTTTCAAAAATTAAATTATTTATTTTAATATTTTAAGAATTAAATTATCAGCTCTATAATTTTTTCGAAATCAAATTATTAATTTATTAAAAAAATTATATATTGATAGTGGTCAATATATATATAATAAAAGGTGAAGAAAATGGCTCGTGGAAAAAAAAAAGGCAGTAATTGATAGGGTTTGAAACATTTCGCAAGTCCCATCGAACTTTTTTTCTTTGTTTGGTTCGATCAAAAACCAGCCAATCGTTTTTGCTTCTAATGCTTCTCGCCAATACACTCACAAACTCAGATATTTAGTGCCAATGATCATTTGATTCATTGAGGGTCATGATCAGTTGATGATATATATATATTAACGTAATGGAAAGACCCAATTTTTTTTCTCTGACAATTTAACACATTTTTAATAAATATGCATCGAAATTAAAAATAAAATAAAAGATAAATAACTTTAAAATAAAAGAGAAAAAACACAAAAAAAATAATGAAGGACAGTTGGTAACCGAGGTCAAATAGTACTTCGAAAGTGAGTTTGGTCAAAACATTAATATTAACATTTAGAGTATTATTTGACATCGTTTCTCAACCGTCCCAATTAGACAAAGGAAGAACTTGTTAATAGTAACTTGTAGCTTCGATTCTATTGCTTTCTGACTTGAAACAAAAGATATGACCAAATTCATAAAACAAGCGACTCATTTTTTAACCCGATTTCATGTTCAATTTGATCATGTTTGCTGATGATTTTAACATGTAGCTCTGATTTAATTGCATTCGAGTTTGAAATGAAATCATATTTAATAGAGAAGGACCAAAATAGAACAAAGATAACATTAGAAATCAAAACGAAACTTAAAATAAATATTAGAGACCAAAATAGAGAGTTTCAACTATCCACCTCTTCATATCTTTTCTCCTATCATATATACACTACAAACGGTATGTAATAATTAATTAATCAATTAGAAAAATTATAAGAATTTAAAAATTATGTATCCACTATAATAATTAATTGGTTCCAAAAAAAAATAACCAGTTGTTTTTTTGTCATAATCAAGTTATTCACACTTGAAGACAGTGACTGGTGATTTTTTATTAGTTTGAGATTTAAAGACCGATATAGCTGATCCAAGATTTTAAAGTTTAATATCAAATATTTAATACTTAGTTAAAGAAAAATGAGTCCTTAATTAATTACCACTTATAAATTTCATTTTTCGGAGTTGATATTTATCAGTTTGCCCCATATATAGTCACAACTGACAACTATATTATACATGTAAGTGTCAATGGTTTTAAAAGGAGTGTAGTTATTGGCTAGTGAAGCCCTACAGATAATGATTGTCTTTATTATTATACATTTTTTTATGTAACTATGAATCAATACAATGATGAAGGAATAAAGAGTCAGCCCTAAAACTTTTCATCGGTGAGAGAACAGCTTGAGAGTTTTTCTTAGTGAAACTTTAGGCCGTCACTATCTCAGCGGTAATGGCCTTTCCTCTAGTTATAGAGTTTTGTGGCGACGACGTTCAGGATCAGGATTCTCATGGCGGCGTTCTGTGGTTGGACTAAGCATTCCACAACAACTTCTACTTCCACAGCGACAACCTGGTTTGGTCCTGATTTTTGGGTGCTCTTCCATAGCGCCGTTTTGTTTTATTATTTTATTATTGTTGTTTTGAGTCTGTTTATGTGTTTTTTTAGAACAACCATTGAGGTTGACTGCCTTCCTGTTTGGAAGGGTTTGTCACTTTTAGATAACTTTATTTATGTTTTCTGTTTTTTAGATGGTTGTAGCTTTAGTTGGATCCCTAGATCCGCTAACTTGACAGTTAATTATCTTGCCAATTTGTCTAAAACAAGGATGGGTTCTCTTGGATGGGTTGTAAACCCCCCAACTTCGTCAGTTGATATCCTGTCTAGTGTTGTTATTTATGTTAGAGAGAGATTGACTATTTTTACTTTGTTTTCATTTGTATTATGTTTGGTTTTGCCTTACTTTTGAATGAATTATGTTTCAGACAAAAAAAAAACTAATCCTATAATCATATATTTCTTTAATTTGTTTTATTTAATGATATATCTACTTGACTTTATTAGTGTATGTCAACGATAACAAGTGATGCTAACTAATCCTGATTTCAAGTGGCAAATGCACCAGCTAGCTACCACTAATTATGTCCACATACTCTTTCAGCATTATATATATACACACAAACAAATATTTCAAACACTTACTTACTACTTCATTGACATTAATATATCTATAATATATATCCCTAGCTTTACCAACAAATTTGGTTAGATATATATGACAAATATGAATTACAACAATATTAATTATATTAAGTACTACTGGGTATAAAAAATGGCATATGTTCACAATCAAGAAACTTCTTCGACACGGTCTTATATAATTCTGGGCCACAGAAAATAACATTTATATAGAGATTTGATCTTGTAGAGTTCTTTTCTCTACATTTCTTATGGAGTTAGACAGAGAAAGAAAGAAAAAAAAAGATAAAATATAAAACTCATGAAATAAAAATATGTAAAATCATATTTTCTCTTTCTCTCTTATTTTCTCTTCCTTTCTCTCTCATACTTCACAAGAAATGTAGAGAAAAGAATTCTAGAGGATCCATTTCCATGTATTTAAGGGAAAACTATTATTGGTACCTTGAAGTATATATGGGTCAGTTTTAGTTGTATCCCCATAGTTTTTTTTGAGTCTATTGGACCCCTAAATTATAGAGTCATTTTTAATTGTATCCCAAAAGTTTTTTTTAGGATGATTGCACCTTCAATCTTTTCTTTTTTGTGTTAATTCTACATTTCTACCCAAGGTAATTGACTCAAATGTGAAATATTGAGAATACAATTGACTAAAAAAACTTCGAGGATACAACTGAAATTGATCTCATACTTTAGAGATACAATTGACCCAAAAAAATCTTAAGAATACAAATCAAATAGACCTCATATTTAATTTGATGATAGGAATATAATATCTAAAGACACCATTGGTAGACTTTGTCCCTATATTTATCCCCTTCTTTATCTGGTCATTATTGCTATTCTCCACTGAATATATATAGCTCAGAAACTTCATTAAGATTCATATGTACGTAGATATATTCATATAGAAGTCCCCACCTATATTGACACTTGCATGCGCTTGAAGAGATTCTGAAGTGGATATATATATATATATATAACGATTTTTGTTTATTTAATTTGTATTCACTTTCTTTCTCACTCTCCCACTCAAGATATTCCTCTTTATCCTTTTTTTCTTCTTCTGTTTCAAAAACAACAAAAAACTCAAATACTTACCTTTAATTTTAAGTTATATAGTACTCCCCCCTTCATTAATTTCAAGGGTATATGAACCATTTTTTTCACTTTAATGTATAAAGGGAGTTCTCTCTCCAATCTAATCTTTTTAGTGTTCAAAGTTCAAAATCTATTAACTATAAATTCTCCTATAGAATTTATGATCAAAACAACAAATGAAAAAGAAGAGGTGTTAAGTGGATTTGGCCAACTCATCCAAATCCATTCAAACCAGTTAATTGAGTTGGATTGGACTACATGTTGATTTGGGTAAAAACTTGCATAATGAATGGATTGTGTTACAGGTTTAAATTTTCTAAAGTTTGTTCAATTCAACTCAACTCTTCTCTTTGAACGCTATGCTATGTTTGCTATCAATCTCATTTTTATGCCAATTTATTACTTTAGAATTCACATGCTCTCTCAATCACTCATCTTTGATGATATATCTCTTTTATCATATTTTATTTTAATTGATTGTTTTATTATCTTTGATGGTGGTATAGTGCTGTCTTTCATTTGATGATAGTGAAAACCTTTGCTTAAACCTGATAATGTTGTAAATATATTAAGAGTGGTTGTAATTTGTAACAATTTTTTTTATTTTTAATATATATTTTAAAAAGAAACACAATAGAATGAGTCAACTCACTCAATTAAACTTATGATCGTTTAATTCGAATTGGTTTGATCTGAATCTTTTTCTTCAACTCAACTAAACCCAACTTGTTATTCAAAAACATTAATCAAACTATTAGCTCAACTCAACTCATATCACAACCACTCTTCCTACACCAAGTACATTGTATATAATGCTTTCGGAATTTTTTTCCTTTAAAATTCTTTTGTTATATTTGGAGATCTAATATTATTCTGTAACGACTTAACTAGCTTGATAAAAATCTCTCTCTCAAGCGACACTTGTTAACTTTAGTTTCAAATTAATATGTAACTACTAATGGAGTAATAACTAATATATATAGAATCCCCTTTTGTTCAATATTGACTTGTAAGATAGAATATATTAAAGTCATCAAAATGATTCCAAGATGGTAGAAACAACCTAGCTATCAAACTTTTTTATCTTCTGTCTAGAAAGCCAGGACTGATCATATATCCAGTATATATACCAAAACGATATGATAGACCTAGTTTGCATATATAAAGATTCCTTTTAATTCTCAGTACCTTTAACTTCCAATTTATGTGCAGTTTATTGCAGTTGTGAAAGATATTATACTAAAATATAAGTAGTTTGTGTAGCCAACTTTTAAGTCTAAAGGGTTATGAACATGGAATAAAAAAATCTAACTTGTAATTAGTTGTTATATATATATATAACTACCTTAATATTCTCTATGGTAGGTATTTTCTATAATATGATGCACAAATATTGTGACATGAATAACACTTCATCTTGGTCTTCAAGGGATGCATAAGTATCTATTCGCTTCTTTTACAGATTTTCTCTATCACTTTATTATTCTAAAGTTTGAATTCATTTCAACTTCCATGGACTATTTGATTTCTAAAACATTATACTTATAAGTTATAACACTATGACGGTTTTTTCCATCTGGCCACTGAAAAAATAAAATAGGGGTTGATGATGGAGTTCGAGTTCATGTACAGTTGAGTCCCCTTCCCTCACAAACTCTCATTTTCTATTGAAGAAAACTGAAAAACAATAAGAGAAAAGAGAAAGAGATAAAAATTAAAAAACTCGAACTCATGTCACATATTAAGAATTGAATCTCACTGGAAGAATACAAATAGTTGTATATATATATATATGCCTTGTTTTCATTGTATTTGAGAAGGATGAAATTAGAACAAATGAAAATAGCTTTTGAGGTGGCCACACTTGATCCAAGAATTATCCCAAATTAAAACCTTGCTCTCACTATAACTGTGTGATCAATAATTTTCAACTAGCTAGCAGTTCCTCACAAACTCTGCCTTTCTGTAAGTTAATCTAAGAAAATGACAAGTCATTCTCAGCAGTAACATTACAAGCATGTAGATATGGGAAGGGACTGTCATGGACCCAACAAGACAAGAATTGCAGATTTCAAGCTCCATGTTAGTTTCCACAGAATATGTTTATTTAATTGGATGGGGTTATCCTTAAGAGTTGGATCCAATGTTCTAGCTTCTATCTGTCACTTGCCTTTCAATTCTTTCATGTCCATCCCTATTCAGAGTAATTTGACACACAGCATAATTGGGGATGAATAGAATAAATCAGTGTTAGGCAAGTGAGTAATAAATCTTATAGGATGCATATGATATGTTTACTAATTTATTCTGATAGATCAAGTCTTAGAAACTTCTTCAAGAGACTGAAACAAACTCCATTATTGTTTTTTTTTTTTTTGTTTCAGATAGCCCATTAAATTAGATTTTGATTGCTGCCTTAATTTGGAAAGTATCCAATCTCATTTACTATAGATACCTATACAATGACTTCATCCTGATAGAATTATTCATACAGCTATAAGTATAAAAATCATGTAATCAATTTATCTTCTTGTGTTACTAATGAGTGGAGTACAAGGGACTCAATTACAGGGTGCCTTAAAACCACATACTATGGTTTCAAACTACATGGTATTGCAAATTGACTTGTTCCCTTCAATTTGCACTCACAAAGAATCCACCTATATATGGTCATGATCACATCAGATTCAGATAGTGAAAGGACACGAATATTTGCTTTGGTTTTTCAGCCCAAAATTGATCTTCAAAATCACACAAAAATGATAAAGAAACAGAAACCCATCATAACACATAGCAGCAGCCTGAACAAAATTTGTGTGATCTTGATTGGACTTAGCAGATATGTAAAGTAAGAACTCTAATCCTGGTATTATTTTTTCTTCCTGTTCTTTCCCATTCTGTTAAAGACAGGGGCCAGAAGAAGGGAAAGACATAAGATTAGGCCAGGAAAAAGAAGATTATTGCTTATGTTTTGTCATTGTCAAAGAGATTTCTCGAAGGTGATCTGAGAGATAATTAATAAATGGCTATAGTTGCTCAGTTTTTCTTTTGGTTAAGGAAGTTTCAGTGGTCAATTATTGACGCACCTGAACTAACTAGGTTCATGGACACCCATGTTGGTGTTGGTAAGTAACTTCTCAAGATGTGACTAGGGATATTCAATTTCAATCACAACAAGCTTAGTCTTAAATTGTTGATAAATACCTTCATGAGAACATTAATGCTCTGTCTCTTTACTTGTATGTGGATAGACAACTCGTGTGCAAGTGCAGCTCTAATTATTGACTCCAACACACTTGATGAGATTGGGTCCCTTCCCTTCCATATATATTAGACTACATCATAGCATGCTCAGGAAAGTGAAACTGATGAGAAGGAAAAGTTCTGTCACAAAGCAATAGAAAAGAATGATTATCAACTAATTTTAATAATCTCTTAGAACATTCTTAATTTACGAGGGAAAAAGGTAATTTACTATTATGTCCTTTATTATTTCTTTTGGGCAAAACTATTACAATTAGTTATTTGGAAAATCATTTTTGAATACCTCCCTTAATTTTCACTCAAGTGTCCATTTTCTTCTTAGCCTCGTTAAGAAATATGCTACCTCAAACTCTAATAATTCCTCCTCTTTTGTTTGAAAGCAAACAAAAGAATTGAAAGTAATGTCTCTTTTAAAAACTTAACAAGGAGGAATGGAGAAAATGCTTTAAAATTTTAAATAGTGAACAGTGATAATCTATAGAGCCAATGAGGAGGCATTTTTCCTAGTTATTTTTCATCTAACTCTAATTTGTTCTTAATTTATTTTAAACATTCAAAGAACCAATTCTGTAATTAGATATTATTTTGCCACAAGGCAAACCCAAAAAATCCCCCCGGACCACCTTTCAAACTAAACAACCAAAATCGGTGGCTAGCTAGCTTCTCACTATGTTTACCAGGCAGGCCAACTACACAAAGTAATCACTTTCTTCTTATCTTCTGCATTAGTAATCATTGAGTTATTGTTATCAACATACCCTGATAATCTCAGATGGCTAGAGATCTCTGCCAGCACTATCTCAATCTCACAATATCTTGGGTGAAATACTGAAACTTGTTGTCTAATGAACTCATGAACTTCATCATAAATTTCTATTACACTACAGCCAGGGACCTCATTCATATCTTCAGCTGCCTCAAACTGCTAACTCTACCATATAAGGGCCTGTTTGGAACCCTAATTCCAATCTCGTCTCATCCAATCATCATCTCATCTTAAGATTGGATGAACAGTAATGCTTTGGTGTTTGTTGGAACTTTCATCTCATCTCATCTCATCCACAATTGAACCCCTAAAATAATTTTTAAGTTACAATTTTCTTCCATTATCTTTAATGCAATTTTTTAAAAAAATAAAAAAAATTAACTATCTTCACTTTTATAGGTATTTTAGTCCTCAAACTATGAACTCAGTTTCCTTGGCTCTTAAAATTATTTTTTGTTTAGTTTTTTTCTCAAACTATGCAATTAGTTTCTCAAAATATAGGGTTAAAAGGTCAATTTGGTTCTAAATGTATGCCTTAATGTTCATTTTGATTCATTATGTTTCAAAATATTTAAATTGCTCCTAAATGTTTGCAAAATATTTCATTTTGGTCCCAAGTATTGAATATGGCTTGTTTCAAGTTCAAACATGATGAGTTTAGAGCTATGCATTGTTCCCGAAGAGTACCTCCATATATTCTAGTTGAGACATTTTACCAATATTTATGACCAAAATGAATAATTTTGCCAACATTTAGGACCAATTCGAACTTTTTGAAATATAATGGACCAAAATGAATATTAGGACATACATTTAGGACCAAAATGAACCTTTGACCAAACATTTTAGTGTTGTTTGTAATTTGCATTCTGGTTCTCAAACTATTCTTTCTTATTTTTTTGTCATTGAATTTCATAAATAGACTCCATTATTGGTGACTGGAATTTTTTACAGGCCCCGACTTATCATTTATACATGTTAGGGATTGATTAATTGGACCAATACAAATTTATGGACCAAATTGTAATCTTAAAATAATTTTCATGTTATTTTCACTTTGGCCCATCATCTCATCCAAATGGATTGACCCAAAAACCTTCGTCAAAAAATATTTCATCCTCACGCTTTCCAAGAGCATCTAATCTTAACATCATCTCATCCAACCCACCACCAAACACCTATCATCTCATCTCATCTCATTTTAATATCTCAATCTCATTTCATTATTTCTTACCATTTATACCCCTATACAAAATAAATAAATAAATCCAACAAACTATGTCACCTAACCACAATCATTACATATCCTTTTATATAATTTCACACCTTATTTAATATCATTTTCTCTAAAATCACCTAAACACTAATACATCATCTCATCCAGGTCACTTGGATGAGATTGGCTTGAGCTGCAATTACTCCCAAAGAGGCCCTAAATCAACCATTAAGCCGTAATGCTCAAGTTGAGGGTTAATATTATAAAAATTCTTCATGAAATCAAAATGCTTTTTACCTTCTTCAACCAGACCAACCACACTACTGCATCCTCGTAACAGAGAAATAAAGGTAAACTTCATTTGGCTATAGTACACCGTCCTGTTTCATAAGGGTACAAAAATCAAGACACTTATCGCCAAACCCATTTATGGCTACCCCATCAATAGCACTGCTCCAAGTGTAAAGATTCTTCTCCTTGATACCCCACAAAATTCCAACACATTTCTCAAAATTTGTCACTGTCGTCCTTGGCTTGTTTCTTCCTATATATCAATGAGCCCATATTCGTTGATCCAATGCTCCCAAGTGGGTGAGCAAGCAGATAAGACCGAAACCATGGACAGCTCATCAACTCACACATCAAATGAAACAAATTTAAAGTCTCCCTTGGCTGCAATCATAGCATTTGATGCAACATTATCTCTCTAAGGCATTTACTCAAACACTTGTCATGCAATATCAATATCGCCACAATTATCACAAGCATTCACCATAGCCGCTTAACCCAATCCGGCTAACCAATCGCTTCAAACGCCACACACACGACACGAACTTCGACATCCCAATTCAGCATACATAAAAATAAATCCACTCTGTATATGTGGGACAAGTTCAAACCCACCAAAAGCTGAGCGCAAGCGCGAGTCGAGAAATTGAAAGTGTAATTAATTGTCAGGCTACGAATTGGGGATGGAAGTGCGTATGGTTGAGAATCTCGTTTACGAGTGATCAATGGGTGTGTGTGTGTATCTGCTTGAGGGGTTTGAGAGTGGTGCTTGATTTTACGAGAGAAATGGTGGGGGTGCTTCGCGATAAACATCGCAGACTAGAGTTCATAAGAATCATTACCGGCAAATGCGTTGCAATTTTGAGAGACAAGGGAGCCTATAGAGTACAGACATTTCGGGATTTGAGTTTTAGGATATTGCTTCCATTTTCTTCCGTCTTCGGGCGATTTGGAACACATCACAATTTACTGATTTTACAAATAATTATTCTGTAGTTAATCATATGTAATAGAAATTCTTATTTACAGCAGAGAAAGTTTATATATGGGTCCTATGAATTTATATGTGGGTTTACCGGGATTAATTTGAGTAAAAAAAATTGAGTTTGTTACTGATTCACGTGCGCAGCACGTGATAATTTGAATTTTTCAAAAACTTTAAAAAGATGTGGCTTAAATAAGCCATGCCCATGAGTCACGTTCAAAAGTTTTTGACAAAAGTATTAATTTGGTCCTTAAATTTTATATTAATTGTCAATTTCATCCTCAAACTTTTTTTTGCTGTCAATTTCGTCCCTAATGTTTCATATTTTAGTCAATTTTATCTTTTGACTAACTTCTTTCAATAAATTAACGATAGACTGTATTTTGTTTTTCAATCTGAATTAGAATTTGAGTTCTTATTCTATCAATTTTATATTATATATCATTAGTCACGTAGATTATGTTGATAATATTTGGTTAAAGTAAGAGCAAAATATAAAATTAACCAAAATGTGAAATATTGGAGACAAAATTGACAACAAAAGAAAATTGTGGACGAAATTGACAGTTAGTGTAAAGTTATACGAGACTCAAAGTGCTAAAAAAAAGTTATATAACCAAATTGAAATTTGAACAAAAATTATGAGATAAAAAATGCAGGTTAGCCTACAAAAAATTGAGCTCGGATCAATAGAGCAGGTTGGGTTCACTTTAATGTAGAGCTCTAGCTAGAATGTGATGTTAGCTGGTTAGGTGTATGTTTAGATTAATGCAATCCTCAACATAGTTAATCCATAGCCATTGGTAGCATTCTCTGCACGTACAGCTCAAAGAATATGACACAAAATTATATATATATTACGAATATGTATAGTTTAGTATACAGTATATACACACGGTAATTAACTTTAACAGTAATTCCAGAATTACAGTGGCTTGCTGTTGATTTGGGTGACAACTTCGCAGACATTATTCTAATAAACTTCACATGAACAAGCTAAGTGCATATCAAATCATTTTTTATTTATATTTTTAAAATAATGAAAAAAAATTAAACTTATATATATAAACCTAATAAACTAAATAAGTAAGATAAAGAAAGTTATAACATTTTTTTTAAAAAAAAGAAATAAATATGTGAATAAATTGTCAAATAGAGGTGGTGGCCCAGGAGCACGAGGGGAACAGGTGTTTGTCGAGACTCGACAGAAACATGCAAGGGCCCAAGTGCGTGAATGGCACACGTGAATATATAGTGACACTGTCACAAATGTTTCCGATAAAACAGGAAACTTGTAAATCCTAAATTTTAGTTCTACTTCTCTTCAACTTAATTATTAATTATCTCTATCTACTATCTTTCAATGTTTCATCGTTATCTGTAGTATCATCATCAGACTTTTATTAGAACTAATAAAGCAAATTTCAACAAATTCACAATTCAGCTCATCTATTTTTCATCACATCTTATTGCTAAATTATTTATAATTTTGTTGTTAAAAAGAATATCATAACAGAAATATTAAAATTCTCACAACTGCATTTATTTGATTGGCGTGGATTTGATTAACACTCACTGTCCCAGCTTGGCAGCTTGCATTGCTATCATCAATTACTCTATCTTACGTGGCAGCCAAGCTCTAATAAAAGGGGATGCAATGCAATGCTTTGACTTGACTCAACATTCACTTGAAAAATAAATTCTTGGAATAAATAGTTATATAAAAGAAATAAAAAAACTGATTAATTAAATAGGCCATGATGTAACAATTATTAAATAAAATAATTCATATATTTTTTTAAAAAATCTAACCAGATACCATATATCATAATATTTTTAATCGAAAGTTAAATTTATTATTTTATTTAATTCTTATTTTAAATTTCGTTCTAATTGATCTAAATTCAATATGTATGTTTCCTACAATGAATTATGGGTGTAAGAATCTTTCAAAAAAATAGTTATATTTAATATCTTTAAGTTTTAAATATTATTTAAATTAAAATAATATCAAATGGCTTGTCATCATTTGGAACACTTATTAATTAGTATTTATCTTTACTTTTTTTTAATAAACTACGCTTACTTGTATGAGTTTTTTTTTAATTGAGATTTACCTTGTATTATAGTCGTTATATATTTTCTCCCTTATCCGATTTATAATTTAGACAAAAACTAATCATTACTTAAGTAAAAAGATCCAACGACCATAGAAATGGAATGTTTTGAACATTAAATTAAAGAGAGCTCCATCATCACAATGCAGGTGATGTATGTCTGGGAAGGTATTGGAGTGCTGGCAGTGCTTCTTTCCACGCATTGAAAAAGGCTTTGCTTTCTTCATATATTGTACTACATCTTATCGCATTTTTCTTCGATCATGCTTTAAGCATACAATGAAAAAGGAAATTAAACAGTTAAAAAGAAAAAACTAAAAGACACTGTAATCGGCATCTATCTACCAGTTTAACAATGACACATCTTTGTCAGTATTTGTTTCCACTGCTTTGTTTTTGTGCTCAATATATATTTATATACCAATTGACATTCACAAGCGCATATATAAATATATATATATATATATACACATAATCATATATGTTTTAAGATCTTTTTAATAGTGGGGTAAAAGTTTAATTTTTTTTTTTTCATTTTTGTCCTCAAACTTTTACATTTATTTTGTTTTAGTCATCTCTAAAATGTGATTTAATCAGGTTTTCACCATTACTCTTGGTCATAATTTGAAGATAAAAATCAACCACAAGTTTATCTTTAATGTGTGACTAAGATTGAAAGTTTTTCTTCCTCTATTTGCCAACTCACTTATTATTACATATATGAGACATAAATGATTCATATCAACCGTATCATTTTAGGACTAAAATAGAACAAATGTAATAGTTCGATAACCAAAACAAAACAAAAAAAGTTTTAGGGCCAAAATGAAACTTATCCCATAATTTGAGGACCAAAATTTATTTTTTTTACTGAGTCATGTGAGCAATTAGAACTATCAAAATGGGCTAACCCGGCCCGGCCCGACCCTAACCCTATATAGCCTTAAATTAATTAAGGTCGGGCTCAAAAAGCCCTATTTAAAAGTGGGCTAAAAAATTCTAGTTCAGCCTGGCCTTATTAGGGCTTAGGGCTAGCTCTATGGGCCTTTTTAAAATTCTGTTTTAATTTTTTTAAAAAACAAATAAAAATAAAAATTCAATTATGTAATTTTTTTTAATATGAATCAAAATTATAAGAGAATATCACAAGTCACAACTTAGATAGTTATTTAATATTCACAAAATTATATAGTAAAATTATTAATGTAGAAGTGAAAATGAGTAAAAAATATATATTTCACAAAATTATTCATTATTTAACCATCCATCACTATATAATTTTTATTATCTTCCTTTGGAAAATTATTTTTGAATTAATAATATTTATTTTTATTTACAGTTAAAAAATATATAAAATATTAAAAACATTGAATTATTATAAGACTTTAAATATTTTTTAATAATGATAAATAATTAGGGCTAGCCCTTATAAAGCCCGACCCTACCCCTCTTTAGCCATAATCTTATTAGGATCGGGTTCAAAAAGCCCTAATTAAAAAATTAGTCAATTTTTGTGGTCCGACCCTATATTATTTTATAGGGCTATGGGGCAGCCCATAGGGTCTAGCCCATTTTAACAACTCTATAAGCAACACGTGATATGTGCCGTTAAAAATTGATGGAATAAAATCACATATACCTTAATTGGGAACGGTGCAAACCACATAATATCAATGTGTAACTTTTTGGACTACACAACACGTAAGTGAAATGAAGCTAAAACACATGTAAATTTTCTGTAATTTATCCAAAAATTAATTATTTGATTTATAAATTTATATTGAGCAAATAAATAAGTCTCTGAATAATTAAAATATATGATTTAGTCCATAAATATTATAATTATCGATGATATAGTCCTTGATTTTGAATTAATTTTATATTTTTTATATCAAAAACTATATTCAATTTATATTTTTTTGAGATCAAGTCACGTATTTTAATTATTAAGGAATAAAATAGGAAAAATTTTCTTTTATATTTTAATAGTATATACATTTGTATATATAAAAATAAATATTTATTAAGATAGATAAGATAGTAACAAAACAACTTTTTTTATTTTCAGAATCGTTAATTTTCATCCATAATCTAAATTCATAAAATAAGATTTTAAGATATTTGTTAAATATTATTATTTTTATCATATTTATAAAAAATAAGTAATAAATACAATTTTAAATGAAAAAAATGAACAATTTAATTTTAAAATGAAAATAAAAAATAAGGCAAATAGCAAACTGAGCCAACAAAGGTTGACCCAGTTGGTAAGGAGTCGACTCATAACCCACAAGGTCATGGATTCAATTCTCTCTGTCAATGCGAGGGCCTTGTTGGTAGGCAATAGCACTGTCAAAACGGGCTTAGGCCCGCGGGCCGGCCCGGCCCGCCCGCTAAATGGGGCGGGCTTGAGCTTAAAAAATTTGGCCCGTTTAGCCCGTGGCCCGTAACGGGCCGGGGCGGTTAGGCCCGTTTACATTTTTTTAAGAAGATTTGCATGTAAAAATGTTTAGGCCCGCGGCCCGGCCCGCCCGCTAAATGGGCGGGCTTGGGTTTAAAAAATTTGGCCCGTTTAAAAACGGGCCTAAACGGCCCGACCCGTTTAGCCCGTGGCCCGTAACGGGCCGGGCCGGGCCGGGCCGGCCCGTTTAACAGTGCTAGTAGGCAATCTATAAGTACCTCTGTAAGCATTCATAAAGCTTGGAAGTCTGTCATGGCCTTGGTGAGCCCGGAGCCCAACTCACCTAAATTTTTGTACTAAAAAAAATAGCAAAGTGAAAGCAGGACTGCAGGAGGACAGTGAGTCATCATCTCTCCCAAAATTCCGAGCGCCACTTTGATAACGACAGATTAGACGGCTAGCTTTTTTTTTTCCCCCTCTCACTCTGCTTTTTTGTGTTTTTTATAATTTGAATTTTCAATAACGATAGTTAATTAAATGATTAAAAATACCGTAATTAAAATCACGCTGCAAAATCAAACTAGTTTTTTTGAAAAAACAAAAAATACACCTCCAGACTCTAGCCAGTAGCCAGCTATGCGTTTCATGGATCTCTTAATGAATTATAAGGTGTTGATGACTAAAATGGGAACTTCTTCCGGTTTCCTAGGAGAACCATATATATAATAATATTTTTGTATTGGTATTTAATGTATTAAAACGTTGATGGGTTTTTCTTGAGCTAAAACTTTATTTTGATCTTTAATATTTATCTTAAGTATTGTTTTGGTCAGTGCTAATTTATTTTTTACCCAAAAGTAAGTACGAGACCAATTCACTTTTAAGCTCAATTTGATCTTATTTATTAATGGTCTCAACTGAAAAAAAAAAAATCTCATAAAGAGTATCTTGCAAATCTAAATCCATCACATTCACATTCAAACTTAAAATAATAGAGATATGTCAAACTTCACTTGTTTAATCGTAAAAAAATAGCTCACTTTCAAGATCTAATTTAATCTTGTTTGTCGATAACTTCAACTAGATAATATACTCGACAAAAGCAACATGTAATTATGAACTTGTCACATTTGAAAATAAAACAAAAGAGGTATAACCGCATTTAATAATTTGAGACCAAAATGAAGTTAAATAAAAACATTCTTGAAATATTATTTGATTTTGTTTGTCAACAAATAACTCTGTGTAATAAAAAAATTTATCAAAAATAACTTATAACTCTAATAATATATAATATATTCGGACTTGAAAATAAACAGGAGAGATATAATTACCCTTATGAACTAAGAGACGCCCTTATGAAGTTATGAGGCTATGTTAAGTTGGATATGATCTTCTTTATTCATGCTTCCAATTGGATAGAAAGAAAGAAATTGCAAGTGTGACATGTAACTTCAATTTTATACCACATTCTAATTTGAAATTAAAATATTTAGAAATAATGAGAGTTGTGAAATATTTAGGACTAAAATAAATTTAGAAACATAGATTTTGGACCAATTTAAACATTGAACCTTTTAAAAAAAGAAGAAGGAGAAGGGGGCAGTGTGGTAACTTGAGAACCATGCCTACGCATCGTCCCTGTCGCTTCAGTCTTCACCATATCATGAGTCTCTCCTCCATATAACCCCATCAAACTCCCTCCTCACCACACACAACACACACAAAAAACAATCATTCCATTTCATTTCTCTCTCTCTCTCTCAATCAAACAAGAATAACAAGAAGAAGAAGAAGAAGAAGAAGAAGAAGAAGAAGCTCGTCTTTCTCTCTGCCTCTTCCTATAGTATATGGGTATACCTTCTCTTCACTCTCTCAATCCCCACATTACACTCATCTTCTCCACTTCCACCTCCTTATTTTGCCGCCAATTCTAGAATCTAGACGGAGCACCAAGTTTTTGGATCTATGGCGGCGAGTGGGAAACTGTACGCCCCTCCTAACATCACGTTTTTGCTTCAAAACGAAAGGCTCCCTTCCTCTTCCGAGGTTCTCGACTCCTGCTGGCCTCACTCCACTTTCCCAGGTCTTTTTCCAACTTCCTCTTTTGTAGATTATGATCATCTATATCATTGAGCTTTTAACCAAATTCTGTTTCTGGTATAATTTCAGGTTCAAAATCCATGGTGAATTACGAGAGTGTGAGTAATTTCAGAGTGAGGGATAGAGGGTTTATGGTGGAGAAGGAAGAGGAGCTAGTAGAAGAAGAGTACGAGGCGTGTTTTCATCCGCAGGGGAAGAAGCGAAGACTCACAAGCGAACAGGTTCAGTTTCTGGAGAAGAACTTCGAGGTCGAGAACAAGCTCGAGCCAGAGAGGAAGGTCCAGCTAGCCAAGGAACTAGGGTTGCACCCGAGGCAAGTCGCCATATGGTTCCAGAACAGAAGGGCTCGATTCAAGACCAAACAGCTCGAGAAAGACTACGCCGCCTTGAAATCCACCTTCGATAACCTCAAATCCGACTACGACGCTCTTCTCAACGAGAACAACAAGCTCAAACAAGAGGTATGCAGATTTAATTTCTCAAATTGACTGATGCTATGGTACAATTACAATTAGAATCAAAATTGGAATTGAAATTACAGATGAATTCGATGAAGAACAGAGAGAAGGAGAAGGACGACGAGGAAGAAGCGGTGAATTCATCGGCAGAGAGAGAGGATTTCTCAGAGGAAGATCAAGATAGGTCGAATAATTCGAATTCGGGAGGAGTGGTGGTAGTCCCAATGGCAATGTGCAAGCGGGAAGAGGCGAATTCGGAGGACGGTGGCGGCGGCGGAAACCACCGTGAATGGTCGTTGATGGAGCCGGCGGATTCATCGTCGGAATTCTCGCAGGACGAAGAGGATAATCTGATGACGAGCCTTCCTTGCTTCCCCAAGGTTGAAGATGGCGGTGGCTACGACGATCACACAAATTCGTCCAATCATTTTGGGTTTCCTTCTGTTGAAGATCATACCTTCTGTTTTTGGCCTTACTGATCAATGGAATATTCACTCACTCACTCACTCATTTCACAACATCCTAATCATGTATTGTATGAGTATCCCTCCTATATGTATAATTATTACAAATAAACAAACAATCTTGCTACTAGTCTTCTAAATTATATATGGAATAAGAATATAACGTTATTACCCTATTATATTAATTAACTATTCTCAAATTTATTTATCCATCTTTTCACTCACCTTAATTACCTTATTAAGTCATTAGCATTATCATTATATTCACTCTAACCCGGCCACAAGGAGGAGTGGCTTCGGTTTAATTAATGAAAGAAACATTATTAATTTGTAGGTTAAAGGGTCATTTCGGTCCTAAATGTATGTCTTAATGTTCATTTTGGTCCATTATGTTTTAAAATGTTCAAATTGGTCCTAAATATTTGCATAATATTTCATTTTGGTCCTAGCTATTGAATATGACTTGTTTCAAGTTCAAACGTGACGAATTTAGAGCTACATATTGTTCTTGAAGAGTACTTTCTCTATCTAGTTAGGGCCGTCAGCAAACGAGGTCAAATCGGTCTTAAAAATAAACCTCTCATTTTATGGTAAAACAAGCAAAGTTGATTAAAACTCTCTCGTTTCAAATACGAATTGAAAGCGATGAATTCAGACTTACGAGTTACTCTCAATAAGTCCTTTGAACTTGAAATGAGAGACGAGAGAAATATGACCAAATTCAATAGTTTGGGACCAAATGAAACATTTTACCAATATTTAGGACCAAAATGAATCATTTTGTCAACATTTAGGACCAATTTGAACATTTTGCAACATAATGGACCAAAATGAACATAAGGGTATACATTTAGGACCAAAATGAACCTCTTACCTAATTTGTATATACTATATGAGATGGAATTTATATATAATACTAAAAATACTATGGTGCAATGAGAAATCAAGTCTTATTGGTAAAATCTTAATCTCTTCCTTATGAGATATCTTTAATTTCAATAAGACTTGATTACTATTTAAAAATTAACGATGGATCATGAAATAAAGAAATCAAATTTCTCTTCCTCTCTTAGCTTTTGGAGTACTCTTGATTCTTCATCCCTGCTTCTCCCCCAATGTTTAGAAAGTGCTTGAAAAGAGTAAGAATTTTTTTAAAAGAGAATTATATGTAAGAATAATGAGAACGAAGTTCATGCAGAAATGTATCATAATTGGATACAATATAGTTTATTAATGATCTTTTTGGTCTTAGGAATTTTTAGAATGGCTGTCTCTCTCACTAGTGACAACCCCATCCTAGCTATCCCCACACACATGCAGCAGCTATAGTCTTTTTACGCATATGACCCAAAAAGAGAACATAATATGCTTACACACTTGTGATTAAGTAAAAGTCACCTCACACTAGCTATACAGTATTACAGTATACACTTTTCTCTATTTTATTGGGGCTAGCACGCACATCATTCAAATCTGATATATATATATATACACTAATGGTTTTGGAGTTCACATTGAAAATGCACACCAAAACTATTTGATACTTGTCCTCTAAGAAAGTTTCATTGAATTTCTGCAGCATCCCCATTGAAGTCGTTCCTGTGACAATTAAAGAAGCATGAAAAAGATGGCGAAATATACTGAATCCTACTACACAAGTCAAGGTTTCTGGTGGGCATTGTCTTGAACCACTTGCCTTCGTGACGACTTTTTTAGTAGTCCCTAGCTTATTCTCGATGTTGACATCTTGCTTCTGACGATATTAATTAATTAATCAATCAATTAGTCTTTAATTGTTTCAGTTTAATTACTTAATTCATTCATTATGGTAATTAATTAATTAAACCCATGATTTTGTTTCTCCATCGTCAAGATTTTATCCCTCATGGGATATTGTTGTTGTTGCATTGTGGTTCGCCCATGGGAAAGGTCTGAAAAGTGTCTTTCACTTTTAAAATAGGATGATCCCCTATTAATTAGTATATTAGTATATAATTCTCTCCTTCAATTGCATCACCCCCTTTGACAAATTAATTATAAATATTGAAGCACCTTTCAGGGACGATGACCCTTATGTGTTTGACATAATTCACGTGAAAAAATTCTTTCTTTTTAATTTCTTAAAGTATTATTAAGGGTCTTTATTTAACAATTTAGATAATTTTGAATAATTTTTTTTAATTGAGTGGCTCGTATTAGCTTGAAGTCATTTTTAAATAACAGTTTTGTACGATTTGGTTTGGGAGATTTATAAGTATATTTCTGGTTTTTCTTAATTAACTAAAAATTTAGGATGAAAAAAAATGAATTGAATTGAGTCAAAATTAAGTAAAGATTTAGGGTAAATTACACTTTGGTACCCTGTGGTTTGACCCTATTTCACTTTGGTACCCTGTGGTTTGAAACTTGACACTTTGGTACCCTTTGGAGCTATTTTGTAATTTTAACCATAACAAATTTTGCAAAAATTACATATTGACCCCAAAAAATTTTCAAAAAATTACAAATAGGTCCCTGGATACATATTATATAGGGACTAAAATGAAAAATTTAAAATTTTTTTGGGGTCAATATGTAATTTTTGTAAAATTTATTATGGTTAAAATTACAAAATAGCTCCAAAGGGTACCAAAGTGTTAATGGAGAATACCACAGGGTACCAAAGTGTCAAGTTTCAAACCACAAGATACCAAAGTGAAATAGGGTCAAACCACAGGGTACCAAAGTGTAATTTACCCAAAGATTTAAGAGGAAATGATCACTAAAATTAGAGATTCAAGAGAAGCAAATTGTGAAAAATGTGGTTGATATCAAGTGAAATAAAGAGAGTGCAAAGGAAGCTTTCATCTCATACATACTAATTATGTTCATCAAAAGAGAGATTCTCAAGTGAAACAAACTCCAGATAAGTGTGAGCCTTTTATAATCCTGTCTTTGGAACTTAGTGATGTAAAAGAGGAGGGGTTTTGTAGTAATAAATTAAATGAGGGTGTAGAGGAAGCTTTCAAAAAGACCGAAACAGAGGGGTCAACAATGTCATGCTCTTATTAGCTCTTGTGTATTCATTTTTTTTTCAAATATCATTGCTTCATTATTCATATATATAGGGTTGTCCTACAGCTATAAGGTCAAAAGTTGAATGTGGTCCTAAAAGAGGGACACTGATGTATTTGGCATTTGATTTTGGTGAAAGTGATGTTAATTAAGTGATGCTTAGTGGGGTCATTTTCCCCATTTCCCTTTCTTATAGCTTTGGATGCAACTGAAAGCTCATTCATCATTAGCTGTACTAACTAGTTTGGTAAATAGTAACCATCCAAGGGATGTGATTTTGTGATCAACAAAAAGAAATTATAACTGATGCAGATTTTGTCATCAATATTCAATCCAAAAAAGATATGGATTTTTTGGAGGATAACTTCAATTTTTTTACATTAAATCATATATGGATTTTACTGAGTAGTTCTGATCACTCATAAACAGTCATATAATCTAAATATTAAAATATTAATTTCATCTCTGTTCTTAAAGATGGACTCTTTATGAGAGTATTGAAAAAGAATATAAATGAGGCTGAGACTTTCATGCTCTTAATTTTAAAGTGATGTAGCGTTTGAGGAGAAAAATAAGTTGAGGCTGAGACTTTCAACAGTAAGAGTATTGTTGTGGTTGGTGAAATCTTGTAGAGAAGTGAGACTTATGGGAGTTGTTTATTTTTTTTTCTGGAATATTTTTTTGATATCTTTGGACATATTTGAAGAGACAGATAAATGTATAATTTTATCTCGGAAAATAATGCATAATTTTAAGATAATTCTATAATAAAATCTGTAAAGTTGTATTAAGCTGTTGTTTTCACTCTAGTTATCTCTATTCTATAGTCTATATGCTACTTTTCTTGTTCAGTCTCTATCCAACAGTTGATATATTTGTAAAGCTTCATTAATTAGTAGACTCAGTTGATGAAGCCTGAAAATGGTATTTTTCCATTGACATATGCTTGAATTGATTTATTCTTTCCTTCTATATTTTATTTATCAC